>JAYXIM010051116.1:0-96595 GCA_037575425.1 Anastrepha fraterculus
ATAAAGCAAAATCTTCGAAAAAGTTCAGATCTGTGGAAAAAAGACAGGCTCTTGATTTTTGCACTATGATAATTCATAAGGTTATCATTGTCAATGAAATTTTTATCAAGAACTGAACAAATTCACCTGGCATGGCTGACTTTTTGTCTTTCTAAAACTAATTATTACTTCTAGGCACATTTTTGCAGTAGATAGAAGACACAAAACTGAATTCCCGTTGAGAACTGAAGTCCATTCCGGAAGAGGCCTTTGGAAAATGTTATATTGATTGCATTATTGTTTGGTATTTGTCGCAGCAATGGTATGTCCGGACACTAAAAAATTCCCCCTCCTTTGGAACCGTCACCCACCCTGGAACCGCTTTCGCATTACTTCAAGGTGGCGTTACATCTTCCTCACTACAAGGTATGTGCTTGTGTACCTGTGTCCAGGTCGTGTTTTTCCATCCGGAGAATTTTTTCCGTGAAACCACTGATTTCCTCACGTTTCCTCGCTGCTTCACATCTTGTCTATTACATTTTCAGTGGTTATATGGCTGACTGCATTCTCTAGCGTTCGACGTTCTTGTTCCCAACGCCTGTATTCGAATAAAGTGTGTTCAGCGTCATTTCCGACTGCAGTCACCGTATATGCATGCATCTCCTTATTTTGAACAAGTGTTTCTGGAAATACCCGTACCTCGAAAGCATTTGGGTTGCATAAAAATTGACTTCACCGAAGTTCCTGCTGTACCATTTAGTGACGTATTTTATTAACCTGGCCGTCCATCTGCCGCATGCTTTGTTTCTCCAGCGATCTTGTCACAGTCTCAGCGTTACATTCGTTTTTGCCCGCTGCTAGTTTGCTTACACCTTCTTCCATCCTCTCGTTCTTTAGTGCCCACATTATTTCCTCTCGAAGACTAGTAAATCTATCGGTATTGAACCGCTTATCACTTAAACAGCCGGACCTGATACAGACACAACTCTCAGAGCTGCCGTCCGTTGTACCGAAGCTAGAAGCTTACATCGGTGCTTTACCTTTAGCGCATTTGCCCACACTTCAGCTCCGTATAAGAGAACGGAGTTCGTGGTAGCCATAATTATTTCCCGTTTCCTTTAGGTTGATCTCCCTATGTTTGCAATCAGTTTACTGAGTAGGGATGCCATCTTAGCGGCTTTCTCTGCTGCGTGTTTTTCTTTTGAGCCAGAAAGTTAGTCTCGGGTCCAGCCACATGCCTAAGTACTTTAGGAATTTTTTTGTTGCTAGCGCATTTGAGCAAGCTTGTATGCTAACTTCTAAGGTGATGTTCTTCTTGTACTAGAAGTATTAGCTCCGTTTTCCCTGTGGCTAATTTGAGGTCACGTGAATCAAGCCGCGCTTGTGTCCATATATGGCTGGGTTAAGCTTTCAACGAGCCACTTCGTGAGTTTCGTGCCGCGATGACTGCGGCGATATCGTCTGTGTGGCCAATTAGAAAGGACTAACGGGCATTTCTATATTGAATATCTCATCGTAGCTAATGTTCCACTGGTCGGGGCTAAGAATTGTTGACGTCTATACATCGATATCCCTCTGGGGTGTGAAAACGGCAAGAATTCCTCATTATGAACCGTAGGTATGCCGGAATTTTGAACCTTAGCTCCAAGGCGGCTAATATGTCCGTCCATGCACATGATCTGCATTGAAGGCAATACAGTTTGAATAATAAATATTTGTTTGGTTTATTGACTGATATCCGGTACTTACCGGTAGCGGTAACTCAACAACCGCAATCAAAGATCGCGTCAACGCCGCCAATAGAGCGTACTATTCACACCTTAGTTTGTTCAGGTCTCGTCTTTTATCTAGATCTAAGAAGCTGACCATGTATAAAACTCTTACACAATCAATTTTGACATATGGGTGCGAGGTGTGGTCTATGAAAATTAATGACAGTGCGCTTATTGCTGACTTCGAAAGGAAACTTTTAAGGAAAGTGTTCGGACCCATTAAAAATGAAAATGACAGCTACAGAATTAGGTATAACTCGGAATTGAACGAACTTATCCAAGACGAGACAGTTGTGCGTTTTGTAAAGGCGCAGCGTGTGCGGTGGCTAGGTCACGTGCTCCGTATGCCTGCTGAATCCGCTGTAAGGAAAGCCATAACTGGAAAGATAATTGGTGCGAAGGCGAACTGAAGACCGAGAAACCGATGGATAAACACAGTAGGAAGCGATCTCACGCAAGCGATAGAACACTTTGGAGGAGTTTTGTGAAGGAAGCTTTGACGCACCCCGCATTGTAATGCTGTGAATGATGATGATCCGACAAAAACTGATTTTTTTCCCTTGTTCACTCCTTTCGGCCTCGACAAGGCGTAGTCTTAGGTGGGTTTCGTTAATCTATTTTGATTTCTGACAGGGTCATTAATCTATTTTGGGGTTAATTTATTTTGATTTCTGACGTCGCCAATTTTTATAAACCAAAATCATAAAATAACCTTAGTGTATGTAAATAAAAGTCCAGTAATATATTTATTTGAATATTTATATTTGAACTTAAAGGCATTTGTATAAGAAAAAATCAATTATAAATATTTAATAAATTACATATAATACATACATACGCACTTGACCCTCGGCATATTTACAATACACACCTTTCACCTTTCAAAGTCTCAGAATGTCAGTTGTTTGGTTGCTTCAAAAAGCCATTGGTGATAACATAAAAATTAATTCATACATATATACAAATATTAAATTTTCCTCAATTGTTCTGTATGTATGTATGTTCCTGCTCTTCGTAATAGTAGTTTTATTTTAGATTTGCATTGTATAATAATAATAATTTATTTTCTGGTGCAATTGGAATGCATACATCCACTTACATGCATTTCTACTTAATGTATTAACTTGGTTTTTGTTTTTGTAAATGTCTAAGAATCTACTGAGTGAATGACGCTAATATGTATGACAATTGATTATATTGTTCTATAGAATTACTTGGTAATTTTGCTAAAACCCATGATGCGGAAAACTCATTGCAGCCGGCACTTACTCACAGAAAAGCAATTATTGCGCAGCTGTGATGCTCTTTTCTTGCATTCCCCTAATTATAAAATACCATATTTTTACGTAGATTATTCCACGTATATTTATTTATATACATACATATACTATATTAAATCAATGTTGAAAAATTTATAACATCTTCCTGCTTAAATTTGTAATCAGTTCAAGTTATTTATGAATGAGTTTTTGTTTTTTTATGCCGATACAAAACTGCGACCACAATAAATATATTTATTTCAAAAATCCAACTTGCTTAGGTTATGGGTATGCGCTGTAATGTCTAGCAAAAAGACAAAGATTAAAAACCAAAAAAAAAAAAAAAAATACATGCGAACTTCATGTGAATATGTTTGTTAACAAAAAATAACTGTAGTTTCTCTTTTGAATATCAATTTAATGCACTCACTCTCATACTACCGAGCATATTTACAAATCATGTAAATGTAACAGTGACTTACGCTGTTAACTAATAATGTAAGCACATAAGTATCATATTTTGGGCAAAACTATAGTCTTCTGTTTGTTTATAAGTAAAATTAGGTTTTCAAACTTGATTTTGAATTTTTATTTTCAAAATTAAAGCCAACATTCGCGCTAAAACTAACATTTTGGTAAGGTTACTGGCATGCATTCAAACAAGCAGTATGCAATGTAAATTGATACCTCCTGTTAAGGGGGGAGCCTGGTTTACAAGGCCAAAAAAATCAATTTTTTTTTTTCGTTTTAAGCGATTCCTAATATATTTCAGAATATTCACACAAAGTTACAGAGCCTAATTCTCAATATTTCCGTAGATACAAAGCCAAAGGTAGGCGAGCGTTAGGTAGTTACGCTGTGACCGGACAGCTATAGTACAAACTTTATCTTCTTTTCTCGACTTTTCATTTTTATGATTTCTTTGAATTGACGTACATGAATGAAAAGCAACTAATGAACCTTTTGAAATGTATCATAGCTTGTTCCCTTCAGTATTAAATTCTCTTCTATTTGAACTAACAAAATAGATACAAAAAAATTTTCAAGATTTTTATACCAAGTTGAAGTGAATTTTTTTTTTATAGAAAGGCATTTTTTTCTTTAAAACCTCAAAAAAGTTGAAATTTTGGAATTTCTCTCAGTTTTCTTAGTTCATCTAGAATAAAAAATCATGATAATTAGAAATCCATTTGAATTTTTTGCTTTAGATAATAATAACGAGCTGTATCTTGTACGCCAGTTGGAAACTCCAGCGCTCTACTAATTTCTATGTTAAACATTTTTTTGCAACTTATTTTAACCAGTACAACATTTTTTATACTTTTTAAATGTTCATTAAAAAATAGAAAAAACTTTGCAGTGCAAAATTAACTTTTTCCTTAAAAACAAAAATCGCAAAGAGATACAATTTTTAGACCTCATAAACCAGGCTCGCCCCTTAAGACGCTCATGTTAAAATGCTCTTTATAACATCACTGCATTAGCAACCCGTGTAGCATTAACTCTATTAAGCGAGCTGTTACACTAATAAATATAAGTTCCTATCGTTCCGTTAAGGAGCAAATGGCCGTGAAATAAGATTACAATAAGATTCATTGTAAATATTCCATAATTTATATTATTAAATAAAGTTGTATTTTCGAAACTAAACCCAAATTTCATGACAAATTAAAACTTTCTTCGCATTCATACACAAGAGAGTTATGCAATGTTAATGTATAGCGTCTGCTCAGACACTCTTCATAACAGAACTTCGTTCGTTCCTACGACAGTTGGATCTACATTACCGGAACGACCTGGATTTACATACGGTCTAAGGCTGTCATTCCACCAGCATTCTCCGTTACATGTACATAATGTTCATGCTGCTACAACAGCAACAAAGCAACTACGTTCATGTAAGTTTCTCTAATATAAGCACCTGCATTAACAGAGGAGCTGTATTGAAGTGATTAAGTGATAATGCATTAACATTCTCTGGAAATACTATGTAAACTTTGTTAATGCAAAACCAATAACTTAACAGAGCTATTTTAATATCAGAAAATTCATACATAAATGTTGTTATTTTTTGAATGTTAATGCAAAATTTGCAGAGTTATTTTTTTAATGTTAACACATCTTAATGCAAAAACCGTTCATTTAACAGAACTATTTTAATATCAAATATGTGAGACATATGTGAATGTTGTTGTTCTTCGAGTGTTGGCATTAAAAATTATTCAGTGAAGTATTGCCTTGCTTGCCTTTGAGCGCATTTCATAAAGGGTGTTTTTTTTAGAGGTTAGGTTTTCAAGTTGGCACTACTTTTTTCGTAGATGGTGACAGCTGTCACTTGATTTATGCTCAGTTTGGTTTGCCATTTCATAATGAATAGACTTACAGCTGAACAACGTTTGCAAATCGTGCAAATTTGGGCCCAAAACGAGATGGCCACCGATCCCGATTTTCACAAGAAAATTTTGTTCAGCGATGAAGCTCACTTTTGGTTGAATGGGTATGTCAATAAGCAAAATTGTCGCATTTGGAGTGAACATAATCCACAAGCCATTGCTGAGACGCTGTTACATCCTCAAAAAGTCACTGTTTGGTGTGCTCTATGGGCAGAGGGAATCATTGGTCCATATTTCTTTAAAAATGAAGCCGGCCATAATGTTACAGTCAATGGAGAGCGCTATAGAGCCATGATTAATGACTTTTTCGTGCCTGAATTGGACGATGTTGATGTGGACGACCTTTGGTTCCATCAAGACGGCGCTACATGCCATACAGCCAACGCAACAATCGATTTATTGAAGGAAACTTTTGGTGAGCGCATTATCTCGCGCCGTGGACCTGTGGCGTGGCCTCCAAGATCTTGCGAGACCACTGGACTGTTTCTTGTGGGGCTATGTAAAGTCGCTTGTCTACGCAGACAAGCCCGAGACGACTGACGTCTTGGAAGAGAATATTCGGCGCGTTATTGCTGACATACGGCCCCAATTGCTGCAAAAAGTGGTCGAAAATTGGGCCTCTCGGCTCGAATTTATTCGAGCCAGCCGCGGCGGCCACTTGCCCAAAATCATTCTTAAAACATAATAGCAAACCCTTATCTTTATAATAAAGCTAAATTCTTGGCCATAACATTAAATTATATACGTTTTATTTCATCTTGAAAACCTAACCTCTAAAAAAAACACCCTTTATCAGCGCACATTCACATCCAGATTTTAAAACTGTTGTACGTAAATATAAATCTGTATATAACAGAAACAGAAATCACTAACACTGTTATGTTTTATTTCTTATCGAATTGATCGAATTGGGACTTGTACACCGTTGAGATGAAAAGTTTGCCACTTGAGCTTTGTTAAAATTTAATAATTAAAAATTGCTCGAAATAGAACTTTTGGGAAGAAAAGTTAGCCACTTTAGCTTTGCTAAAATTTAATAACCAAAAATTGTTCAAAGTAGAATTTTTGCCATGATGAGTTAGGCCTAAACTGCCTGACTGAGATAAAATTTTATAACTAGAAATTTTTCCAACCCCACCTCATATCAGCAACTAACATTTTTCGCCTTAGCAGCATCTTCTTGTGGTACTTTGTACAGTAGCCACAAACACTTAAACCCGTTGAACTTGGCAACTTATGCAGCTATAATTTTCCAAAGCGAATTTAAAAAGTTTTATTGCTCTACTGCATTTATTATCACTTATTTTTTACCTTTTTGCTAACTTAAATTTAAAACTCCTTCATTTGCCCTTCACTTATTTCTTACTTTTCTGCTAACTTAAATTTAAAACTCCTTCATTTGCCTTTTTCGATATTTTTTTTAATTTGTCTTTAGCGAATCGTCTTTCTTACTTAAAATTCGTGTTTTCTACTCCACAATCTATCGTTACTTCTTATTTATCTTACATACATACATACGTGCATTTTTCAACTGCTTGCAGATTTCAATATTCTTCAACAACACTTAACCTAAAAAGGACTACAAAAATATACTACTTAATTTCGAAAACAGTTTATTATACTCGTACATGCATACATCCATACATATTTAGATGCATGCATGCCTTTCATACTTTGGTCAATCAACGATCAACAGATCAATCACATTCAATCATCAGCGAGTGATTTTAAAAGGTAATAAACCTGGATAAATAAATGAAAAAAGAAAAAATTTAAAAAAAAATTATGTTTAATGTTAAACGTCGATTTAAAACTATTTTTGCTTAATTTCTAGATTCCTTAATCTGAAAACTTAAGTTTAAAATCTAGAAAAATCACAAGAAATTGAATTTTTTTATCTTCATTTTTTTATTATTTTTTGTTTAGCATTGCATTTAGTACCAAAGCATATTGCGTCTCTTAACTCAGTTTTGCTGTTGATTATAAGAAATGAAAAAAATTTAATGCATTTTTTTCAAACAAATTATGCTCTAGGTTTCGCTGATATATCACAATTTCATGGGCTTGCCTCAAGTCCCGACCGCATAACCATCACTCCTGATAATCTTAAATGCATACATACAAATGTTTACATAGCCATGTTGCCATGTGTGAAAATACCAATTAGTTCTTTAAAATAGTCCAATTATTTTTTTTTTTTTTGTTTTTTATTGCAATTTGCAAAATACATATGTTGATTAGCTCTTTTGTGACAGTTATTGCAGTTTTGATGAAGCAAATTGGGCTTATTGGATACATTTTTACTTATAATTTTGTGATACATACATATGGATATTGACTTATTTGGAATTTTTTTTTGTTTTACAAAATATTTCTAATGTACCCATTTTTTAACACTTCCTGGTAGTAAGTGGCATGTATGCGAGCTTCGCTAATTGCATATTACATTTTATAAAATTATGATTTTGAAATTTGCTACTTTTCCTACGCCACATTCCCTAAACCATCTATTTCGAACGTCAGAAACATTTGCATGAGCGCAAAATATCCTCAGCCTTCAGGTATAGCTGCCGCTTAACAGGCTGTTAATGAAATGCCTGCCTTACACTTTTATATACTCCCTAGAAATATGCAATAATTAATTGCGAGAAACTTTCCTTTCACGCGAAAATGTGACTGGCAATCGAGAATCATTTCATGGGGTAAGTCAAAATGCCTTTCCAAGCTGAACATTTTGTTGCATCTCCCAAAAATTACTGTGATTTTATTTTAAAATGCTGCTGGTTGTATATTTTTATGGATGCACTTCCCTCTTTTTAGCTGCAAGCTAATTTTTTTCGGATTTTATGGCTTAGACGCAAAACGAAAAATGAAACTTAAAAATTCGTAAATGGTGCAGTAATACTTTTCTACATATTTTTTAAGATAAGGACGGAAGTGAACATATATTGTGTGCGCTAAACTTTTAATAGTGCGCCAATTAATAGGTTTTAACTCGCTTTTTTGCAGTCGTGGGATTTATTAATTCTTTTCACAAGTAGGCATACTTTTTCTTAAGGTGTATTTGGTTAGTGGATGGGAAAAAGGAGAGAAAAACAACGTCGATATAACTGAGTAGAAAATATTTATCTGAAAACTTCTTCATAGACTATTTTTTATTACCGAATTGTTTCTGTAGAAGCTTTTGAGGATAATTTTTAGTTATCCCGAGAAAAATTTCTCCAGTACAACACTGAAATTTGATGATTTCTGTGGAAATTTGCATAAGTGTGACAAGGCTTTCAATGCAAATGTAAGAACTTTTTTATGTAATCAAAACAATTAAATTAAAAATTATATTAATAGGCGCTTTGTATCTCTCTCTGGCCTAAGCGCACCACCGTTGGTTTCATCGGCTGCTCTACGCCAAGGTTAGATTAGGTTAGGTTAGGTTATGCTGGTAGTCGGTCTGTACGACCAACTCACTTAGAGCTTAAAGGTCCGTTGTGATACCACGGTGCGTCACGGAAACCTTATTTACTTTTCTTCGTGGAATTTCTTTCGCAAGAGAATTGAAAAAAATATTTACCTAGACAACCTGTTCTGATTTTAGCTAAGGCTGGTCAATTGCAAAGAAAATGCTCAATTGCTTCTTCATCATTTCTACAACTTCGTAATTCGTGGGAGAAAACTCAAGTCTCAAGGAATGCCTGCCAAATAGCCAATGACTGGCTGTACAAGCCACGCCCTTCGAGATATCCTCTCTTGAAAGGCTAAGCAGTTCCTAAGTATCTTGTCTTTTCTTGTTTATTTGTGCTCTACACTTAACTCTTAGCATTTTGTATTGCCTGCCGCCTTAACTATGGACCACATAAATAAAAAAATAATAAAAAAAACATATTAAATAAAAAAAAATTACAATCGTGTGCGGAATCGACTTTGTTAATTGCCTCGAAAATTTAATAAAATAATTCTTTCAATCACTTGTTTATCTTTTGGTGGAATATTGTTCGCACACACTGTTTTTAAGGAGATAAATATTAACCGATTTCTCGACTTTTTCTTTATACTGTTACTGCCTTGCTGAAAATTCTGCGCAGCCCTTGGAATTGATATTGGCTGCTTTCGATTCATCACTACTCTGTCTCTGGACAATTCCACTGCTTGCTAAGCAAGAAACTTGTATGTGAAAGCAACAACTGTTCAGTGTTGTTCAAGCGACTTTTCTTTTCGCCGCTAAGCTCAAAAGCGACATGCCTATGCCAGTGCTACTAAGTATAAGGCGTGATAATTTGAAAAACAATAGAATTAAATATCTAACAATTTAAAGCCAAGTCAGTAGAGCAGAACGCTTGCCTTTTGGACGCCCTACGATTGGATCAAACTTTTTTGCATACTTACAGCGGTATGCTTTAAAAAGCAATAGAAGTGCAAAACACTTCGTCAAAATGAAATAATGTATATTAGTGCTGCCAAATCATACGCAATGTTGAATTCAAGGACGAATTGTTTTTTTATTCACTACTCGCTAGGTGTCTGTTGAATCGAAATGAGCTTATAAAGGTTGGACGTGGTTTGTGCGTTTGCTGGGTTTTCTTGCGAAATTGCTAAATTTTTTCTAAACGAACCGTCTCGCCGCATAAGCACCACTCCGGAGCTGTTGAATGACTTCAGCGACGGCTCAGATTTCCTCAAAGTGGTAATAACTGGGTGGAAAATATGGGTATAGGGTTATGACGTGGAAATCAAATTCAATGAGAGCGAATGAGGCTGCAGGAAGAGAAAACCTAAAATGTAGTCCAAAAGAAGCACACCAATTTCAGATCACTACGAGACTCGTAGCGTGGTGCGTCGTGAATTTTCGCCTGATGGTCGTACAGTCAATAGGGAATATTATCTTAAAGGTATACAAGGTTTACGTGAAGCAATACGAAAAAAAAATACGCCCGGTATATTGGAGTACGCAGTCACACCATGATAATGCGGCAGCTCTCATGAAACTACTTAGTCGTGATTGTTTGGCAAAAAAAACAACAACATCATAATCGTGCATCGGTTACCTTAATCATCAGTCCAAGACATTTTCCTGTTTCCAAAACTAGAAGAAGAGCTCAAAGGCTATACAATAAATGGCATAGCAGAAGTACTTCAGTGGTTGGAAAAAGTGCTGGCACAAGTGAGGGGATTATTTTGAACGGGACAAATTAGAAAAATTTGTTTGTTAATAGAAACAAAGTCACCAATTTTGTGAATGAATGAATGAATGCATTTTAATTAAAAAAAATTTTGTTTAGAAAAAATCGGAATTAGAAAAAAAAAAATGATTTCCGAAAACTAATTTTTGTAAAATTCTCAGTATTCTGATGATAAAAATAAAAAATAAAATAAATAATTGGCGCGTGCACTTCTGTTAGGTGTTTGGCCGAGCTCCTCCTCCTATTTGTGGTGTGCGTCTTGATGTTGTTCCACAAATGGAGGGACCTACAGTTTCAAGCCGACTCCGAACGGCAGATATTTTTATGAGGAGCTTTTTCATGGCAGAAATACACTCGGAGGTTTGCCATTGCATGCCGAGGGGCGACCGCTATTAGAAAAATGCTTTTATTAATTTTTGCTTCGACCGAGAATCGAACCAACGACCTCTCTGTGAATTCCGAATGGTAATCACGCACCAACCCATTCGGCTACGGCGGCCGCCAGTATTCTGATGATGCCACCTTAAAATTGAAGGAACGCCTTTCTGTCTATTCCAAAAATTGTGGATTTTGTACGCGATATTTGGACGAAATAAAAAATTTTTCTGTACGATTTTAGTAGGCAGGTTCTGTTTGAAGCACAAAAACACATACATTTGTTGCCCTGTTTTTTGTTTCAACTATAAAAACTTTTATGCATTATATACAAGATTTTTGCTATTTGGTACAAGATTTATCAACAAAATTTCAAAAATGTCAAAAATACGCCGAATTACAAAAACACAAAAAAAAAATAGCTACGCAGTGTAATAGCGTTATAAATGTGATTTTAGTACAAGTTTGAAGTGGCTTAAAAACTTTTGTTGAATTTTGATAATTTTTGAAGTAAAACTTCTTAGGCGTCGATAGACGAGCGAGAATGGAGAGTAAAATTTCAAGGCCATGCAACGTTTTGGGCATTTTCGTTCCGCGAGAGCGAAAAAAGATATAACGTAGAGGAAAAGGAGAGAGAGAGAGATATACCTTATACATATATATTTTAGATACACTTTAGGTTATTCACGTCTCCCTTTTTTGCGGTCCTTCGTCTTTTCTCCCACTCCTACGCTAAGGCTCTAGTCTAAGTCGTACGACGTTACTCGTATTGTAGGAGCAAGAGAGAACCACGTATACAATATATACAAGGCGTTAGAATATAACAAAGAGTGAAAGAGAGTGACGCGTAAACGTAGAGCACTAACGCCATATTACTATAGTAGAGCGAAAGAGAGCAACATATTGTTAGAATAAGATAGATAGTATTGCGCATGTGCGTGCCTTGGCTATGCACGTTATAGTGTTAGACGCTATACATATGTGCGCACGGCTGTAACGCCACGCTAATACATCGGAGCGAGAGAGAGAGAGTATATGCGCGCACGGCTCTATTTGTAAATTTTATCTATTTGTATGCTCTGCAAATGTTGTGAATTTATTTAGATACATATTCTTTCTCTCTCTTTCTCTCTCTCTCTCTCTCTCTCTCTCTCATTCTCCCTCGCGTCTCTCCCTCTTCCTTTGTTTGCCTTGAAACTTTCATTTCTATTATGTGCACTACGCTACACGCACATGTTTTGTTTTCTTTGATGGTTTTGCGGTGCTATCCACATATAAACCAAAATGTCGTCCAGCCATTGGAACTTTACTTGATAGTTGTTGTAGAATAAGCTATACTTCTTTTAATAAAAATTTATGAAAATAAAAAAAAAATTTTAAGAAAAGTAGTCAAAAGTTTCAAAATATTGCGTGTCTATTATTTTGTCCGTAAGTGTATTCATAAACATAAAGAGTCTTTCAAAAGGGACGCCTAGACGGTGCCCTTTTTGCGTCATCTTTGACATTTGTCAAGATTGCGCGAAAGAGCAAAGTGCTAAAATTTTTGAAACTTATTATGAAAATGGTAATTTTTTTCTTGAAATTAACCGTCCGAATGGCTCGACAAAAGCTAAATGTATTCATCAGCAAGCAAAATCGCCACATCTGGCGAGAAGAAAACCTTCGAGTAGTTTTAGAAAAAAATCATTAAATCGACCAAAATGTATTGTTTCGTGTGGTTTTTGTGTTGGTGGAATAATCGGACCGTTTTTCTGGGAAGATGAAAATGAAAGAACTGTTCCTGTCAATGAACATCGCTTAGGCAACTGATTGAAGATTTTTTGTGGGCTTGGAGGAATAGAAATATAGCAACTTTATTTTCAACAGGATGGAGCCAAAAGTGACACAACAGGGGAAACATATTGACTGCATTATTGCGATTTAAGTTTCTCAGTGAACAATTTCACGTAATGGCGACATAAACTGGCCACCTAGATCAAGCGACCTAACTCCACTAGACTACTTTTTCTCGGGTTTTTTGAAAAGTAAGTAAAGTCTATGGGAATAAGCAACAACGCTTTCTGAGCTGGAATACAACATTCGGGAGATTGCTGAACTCAATGCGATAATGCGTGAGCGAGGCCTTGAAAATTTTAATGCTGTATGACAGCCTGTAGACGTGCTTTTGGTGGACATTTAAATCTTACCATTTTTCACATATAATTGCTAAGAGCCGTATTTTAAATAAAAATAGTGAAACATAATATAATCTATATTTAGATGCTTTATTTTAAAGCAACATCCAGGCGAGTCTTTTGAAATACCCTTTACGTTACAAATCTTTGATTCTGCACTTTTTTTAAATATGTGCTATTTTATACACGTAATAAAATTTTTAAACATAATAAAAAAAAAAACAAAGATCTACTACTTATTCACCATTTTTTGTTCAATAAATACTCTTTCACATTAATCTGGGCAACCCTTTTTTGGGCTGAAATTCCACAGGAAAGATGAATGGATATTTTTGTACTAAAATCAAAAATAGGCGTTGGAAGAGAGAACTGGACTATAGGAGATATAGCAGGACCTTTTGTTGCTATAGAATAGTTTTTGATTAAAAATATTTGTTTTTTACTCTTTAGTGGTGACTCGGCATTTTTGTTCAATAAATTCTCTTTCACAGGAATTTGGGCATCACTTTTTGAAGTGCAATTCAGCGGGAAAGATTAATGGAAAATTTTCTAGTAAAAAAGTAAGCATTGGGTGAGGAAATGCAACTATAAAATTACCTTGGCTTGAAAAATAATCTTTTCAGCTTTTCTAACAGCGACTCCAGTCGCATGTACATAAGCGACACGTCCTCAGTGACCCAAAAAGTGGTGAAATACTTAGGTATTCAACTTGTAGGCTAACTTTCTGGTCCCAGATATGGCATGCGGCTACCAAAGCAGCAAAGGTCACGGGTATGCTAAGTAGATTAATGGCAAATATCGGTGGACCAACACAGAGCAAAAGAAAGCTAATTATGGCGGCCACAAGCTTGATTCTCCTGTACGGCAGCGAAGTATAGGGAATTGTGCTAAATTGCAAATCGAAGCGCAAAGCACTGGAGGCTGTCTCCTCAGCCTACCGCACTGCCTCAGGCGCAGCAATTTTTGTGATCAGCGGGCAGATACCCGTCGACCTCATGGTCCGGGAACGAATGGAAGAAGAAGAAGAACGTCATCACTAGCTTCTCAGAACGGAGATGCCAAACCATGCTGCGGTGGCAAAGCCGATGGGACACTGAACCGAGTGGCAGATGTGCGACGAAACTTATTCATGGGTCCAAAGGAACTTCGGGGAAGTGACCTACTTCTTAACTCAGTTCCTCTCTGGCGACGGATATTTCCGGAGATACCTATATCGCATGGCCAAGGTAACCGATTCCAAGTGCATATACTGCGAAGCGCTGAGCGATGACGCTGAACACGCGTTGTTTACTTGTAACAGATGGCTCGCGGAAAGAAATGCTCTTAGGGAGCAGATTGGCGACATCGCACCGAGCAACATAATCAGCAAAATGCTCGAACGCGAGGACAGCGCGAACGCGGTAAAGAAATACATCGAGAACGTACTACGGAAAAAAAGATTGACTTCGACACAGTGCAACAAAGTGAAGCCGCACAGATAGAGACACAAGAAGGCGAGCTTATAGAAAGCCATGAAAGCTGGCTACAAATATGGTAGACCCAGACGTGGGTGAATAGAATTGGTCCTTTATGGATGCCGTTCTGAGCGCTCCCGAAGTGATATAGAAAGCAGTTCCGGGAAGGGTGTCTCCCCAGAAGGAGAAAAGGGATCGTTTTAGTGGACACACCACACGACGCAGTAGACGACGATCGCTGTAACGGTGAAGGCATTTTGGACTCTACCTCACTCAGCAAAAACAAAAAACAAAAAAAAAACAAAAAAAGTAAAGCATTGGTGGCACTGGAAACTAAAGGGTTATTAAAAAAAAAATAGCGTAAGAAAAGTAGTGTTTGATATTATCAGTGTTGTTGTAATTATAAATTATTCATATGTTTTGATGTTTCTTTGGTTTGTTGACATTTTACTGGATATTTAAATTCTAGCGAGCTTTGCAATGCTTAGTTTATTTTCTTCATACTTTTAATGACTATTTATTTTAAATTTTACTGCTTTCCATTTGATTTGTTTGATTTGAGTGCTATTTTCCTTTGATAATAATGTTGCTGCTTTGCATGATTTTCAATATCTTAGATGTTTTATTTAATATTTATTATTTAATATTTTCTATAATATTATATTTGAAGCTATTTACGCGCTAATCTAAGAAATATACCAACATTTTCCCATACAAAAGAGTCTTCGGTGTAACAAAAATATGAGTAAAATAAAAATTAAAAGAAAAACCTAAAGCACCGTTTGCGAACATGCATCTTAACAATACATTTACATTAGTTTCAGTATAATTATTAAATTACATGGTCACTATGCGTAAAAATTCTACATTATTTAAACATATGTATGTACTCGTATTTATATATGTAAATTCAAGACTCTAAATAATATCAATTTTCTCATAGAAAATACATTAAACGTACGATTTCAAATAAACTGAAATCAGCATGGAGTGCCCTTGGAACTGTCTTGTCGACTGTCTACTTACAAATACATACAGCTTACATATATATAAAAACATAATATAATTACATAGTACAGCTACAGCTACAGCTATTGGTTGTGCCTGCTGCTTAGCGTATGAGGTGCAGCTTCCAGCGCAGCACAAAGTACGCAATAACGCGCAGCGCTATGAAAGTACCCAGCAGGGCCACCGCATCAATCCAATACTCAGCTTGGTCCATCGACATCTCCTCCAAGAACTTCTTGGGACTGCGGAAGTGACAGTACATTTCATGGCACTCCATTTTGGCGCGATCCATGCCATAAATGGATACCATGGCGCCTGGTTTTAGCAAGCAAATAAACAAATAAGCAAATAATTAGTATAAACATTTCCAAATACTGCAGAGAAAATAAATATGTACGCACCTTCAAATCCATAGCGCACATAACTGACGTACGTCACCCACTGCAGATAGCCGGGTATAGTGTCGAAGTTGACAAAGAAGCCCGAGAACAGAATGGTTGGTATTGTAGTGACCGGACCGAGGAAAACGCCCGCTTCGATATTCATGCCAGCACCAATGAGTAAGCCCAGCGACTGCGCCACCAACGAAGTTAGCACACAAATGAAGACAAACATCGAGATGCGCAACCATTCCATAGGTTGCGACGTCAAGTAGTAGACCACAATCACGTAGACACTTGAGAAGAATATCTGCGTGAAGATAATTTGAGAGTGAAATAGTTGTGCTTTACTAGTAAGATTTGTGTAAGATGGCCAGAAGCAAAAAAAAAATAGAGTAATTGTTTTTTATATTAAAATTAAAAAAAAATTTAATTAAAAAAAAAATTTAAATTAAAATAAATAAATAAAAAAAAAATATTTTGTTAATTTTTATTTAAAAAAATTATTTTAATTTAAAATAAAATTAAAATTAAATTAAATTAAGAAAAAATTAAAATAGAATTATTTTAGTTTTTAAAAATTAAAATTAAAATAAATTGAAAATTTAAATGAAAGTATTTTTCTTTAGCTACAAAAAAAATTAAATTAAAAAAAAATTTTATAAATTTTATAAAATTTTTTTTTGAAAAATTTAAAATAAATTAAGAAGAAAAAAATTTTAATTAAAATAAATTTTTGTAAATAAAAAGTAAAAAAAAAATTATTTTAATTTTAATTTTTTAAATAAAAAAAAACTAATTTTAATTCTAATTGTTTTTTTAATTTAAATTTTATTTTAATTTTAATATTTTTAATAAATTAAATTAATCAATTTTTTTTTTTGAATTTTACTTTTTTTAATCTCAAAATTAAGAAATGTTTTTTTTAATCAAAATAAAATAAAATTTTTTTATTAAAATTAATTAATACATTTAAAAAAATTAAAATTTAAATAAAAATTTAGTTATAATTTTTTTAAATAACAATAAAAAAATATTTTCAAAAACAATAATTAAATTAAAAAAAAAAATTAAAATTAAAATAGATTTAAAAAAAATTTAAATTAAAATTAAATTTTTTAAATAAAATTTTAAAAAATTATTTTGGTTTTAAACTATTTTAGTTTTAAAAAAATTTAAAATTTAGATAAAAATATTTTAGAAAAATAAAAAATTAATTAAAAAAAATGTATTTTAATCTTTTTAAAAAGCTTTAAATTAAAATAAATTAAAAGAAAGTACTTTTAATTAAAATAAATTACTTTAAACAAAAAAAATATTTTAATTTGAATTTTTTAAATTAAAAAATTAATTTTAATTCGAATTTTTTAAATTTTAATTTTAGTTTAATTTTAATTTTTTTAATTTATTAAATTAATTAAGTTGTTTTGAATTTGAATTCCTTAAATTTTAAAATTAAAATTAAATTAAAATGTTTTTCTAAATCAAAATAAAATTAATTTGTTTTATTAAAATAAAATAATAAATAAAAAAAAAATTAGCATTATAATAAATAAATTAAAAAAAAAATTAATTTAAATAGTTTTTTTTAAATAAAAATAAAAAAATATGTATAAATAAATTGTTTTAATTTAAACTATTTTAGTTTTGAAAAAATTAGAATTAAAATAAATTAAAAATTTAAATTAAAATAATTTTGTTTAATTACAAAAAAAGTTAATTTAAGAAAAAGTTAATCTAAGAAAAGTTAATTAATTTAAAATTAAAATAAATTAAAAAAATATTTTAATTAAAATAAATTTTTTTAAATACATTTTTTTATATAAAAAAAATTATTGTAATTTTTTTAATTTAAAAATATTAATTTTATTTTTTTTAATTACAATTTTTTTTATTTTTAATTTCAGTTTAATTTTAATTAAATTAATTAATTTTTTTGTAGTTTGAATTTAAATTTTTTAAATTTTAAAATTATAATTAAATTAAAATGTTTTTTTAATCAAAACTAAATTAAATTTTTTTGTATTAAAATAATTTGAAAAAAAAATTCTTATTATTTCATAAAAATTGCAAATAAAAATGAGAAGTTATATGCTACGCCACTTTACTCTTTGAAAGCATTTTTTTACAAATCACTTTTGAAAACATTTTTGGTGTCATTAAATTTAATAGTGTCATAATAATTTTTTTTTTCAGATAATTAGGGAGAAATTACCACAAGCTCTTCTTTCATTTACTTATTTACTTCACGGCGTTATTTAGACTTAATCATGGACTCAAGGTCTAAGGGGCATCGCTATTCCTATATGCGACGCGGCTGCCCAACCTACCTACCTACATAATCATGGCCTCAAATGACGTAATTTTCATAATTTAAGCGGATGATTGGAATTTTCGATGGCAATATTGCCGAAAAACAACAGTTAATATCTGTTTTGAATGAAAAATAATGAATCTTTGAGAGAGAAGAACAAGAAAGGCTGGATGCAATGCTAGTTTGCTTTAACACCTTCAAAATTTCATAAATTCTTTTGATATTTCGGAGCAGTTTGAAAAATTGCAATTAACGATTTTGTTTCAATTAAATAAATATTTCTTAGTATCAGGGCCTGTGCTCCACCTTTTACTGACAAAGCTATCCAATAACCAAATCCGCTGTTCCCTAATGCGCATAACAACTGTCTGTCGCCCTACAATTTTAATCAGAATTAACTGCGCCGGTAATCCCTTTTTCTCGGCTATAACAGTAACTTAAATATCCGAAAATGTGAATGTAGCAAACTGAAAAGTTTAAAGCCGTTTTTCTCGACATTTTAGATTTTTGAGTTACGACACTATTGAAGTAAATGAGCCACATGCACATTAAGATGTGGCACTCTGTTAAAAAAAAAAAAAAAAAAAAAAAAAATGGTAACGTTTTTCTATTGGAATCATTAAATTTGCTACATTTTAAGACTTCAGCAAAAATATACAATAATATTTCACAAAAATGTAAGATTTAGATTTCCGTGAACTGCATCAATTTGAAAACACCTCCGAAAATCGAGTTTTTTAATTATTTTTTTCTTTAAATTCCAAAAAATAATCGATTCTTCGTTATATTGAAGAAAATGCATAACACCGTCAATAAAAAAACAAAAAAAAAATTTTAAATCAACGCGAATTGAAGTCACGTTAACCAGGCACAATATTATAATGAAATTTGATTTGGTCAAAAAACGGGATTCTGGAAATTTTTCTAAAAATTTTTAAAAAAATTTCGAAATTTCCTAAAAATGTGTTATTTTTTTAATTTGGTTCAAAGTTTGAAATTGTAAGTTACCTGGTTTTTGGTGCACCACAGACTATATTTTTACATTAAATAAAAAAATTAAAAAAAAAGAATAAATAAATAACCAAAATTTTCGAATATGCCGCACTCTTGCGCTCTTATAATTGTACATACAGATGTAAAAACTGTTAAATAATTCTTTTGAAATACTCGCTTCAGATGAAAAAAGAAAGATCTGCATAAAAATATTTAGAAATTTTAACAACGGAATTTTTGTGATATTTTTGGAAGATATTTTGAAAGAAAACTTGAATAACTCAGGAAAATTTCGAATAGCTTTGATACCTTTGGAAATGTATTTTCTCATCTATTTAATTGCAAAATAACCCATACATGTGATCAACTTTTTTAACGCAAATATCAGAAAAAAAATCTGTATGCCGACCTTTGGAGCTTAAACTCTTAAATCGTCTGAGATGACTTTTTAAAAAAAATGTTCACAAAATTTCTAAATATTTTTATGCATTTTAAACTTTGCTATCATCTGAGTTGATTTTTGGATGTTTTTGGTGATATTTTTGACTTTCTTTATGGGCAATAAAAAATAAATAGAAATAAGCAAAGGTGAAAGACTTGGCTAAGTTTTTAATAATTTAGACTCTTGAAGTATCATAATTGCATTTCTTCGAAAATTAACCCATTCACGATCCAATTTTTTTCGCAAATATTAGAATAAAAATTTGTATGCCGACCTTTGAGCTTAAACTCTGCTATCATCTGAGGCGACATTTAAAAAAAAATATTGACGCAATTTTTAAACATTTTTATGCATATCTTTTAATCTTAAACTAATTTCTCATCTAATGTGAGGTTTTGGAAAATAGACATATTTTCATCTTAATTTTGAACATATTTTTATTTATGAAAAAATCGATTTTTAAAGGTATTTTCAAATCGGCGCAGCTTACATAAATCTTATTACTTTTCCGAAATATTTCAGCTGAAGTCTGCAAGTATAATATATTTTATAATATTTGTGGATAAACAGTAATTTTTTTCGGCGTGGACCCCTTATAAACATTCACTTACACCTAAGTCAGTTTGCATACCTGAAAGGGCAAATCCGCCATAGTTTTTGCAAAGTAAAATGCCTTCAGCGAATACCAGTAATTGAGATGCTCTCGCACAAATACCGACATTTCAGTGGGAACTGCAAGTACAAAAACAATTTAATTACAATGCCATAAAACGAATTCTTGCCCTAAGACCTTTACGTTCATCAATTTACTTACAAGTCAAAATGGTCGGCATCATTGCTGTAAACATCGTGAAGAGCGTTGTAAAGAAAATACATCCCGCATTACTCATGACCTTCGACGCTTCATTGCCCACATCATAGTAGATCATGCCAATGATGGCGCCAACAATGACGTGCGAAGCCAAACGCATGTGGGTCAGCATGCGATCGCGCATGATCGTCACAAAGGAACGCTTTAACAGTATACAAAACTGTGTCCAACCACTGGTGGGGAAGCCCGAGCTGTTGGGCAGCGTAATGACACTTTCGTGCGAGTCCAGTAGTGAGGTCGTGCAACCGGCGGCAACTGCCTTATCGGCGACTCCTGCATGTGCACTTTGACCGCTTTTCGAATTCAAGCTACAGCTGTCTTCATGCCCACTATAAGTCAGCCCAATACTGGTATTTCCATTGCCATTATTGCCATGTGGAATGTTCAAGTTGATGACGGTGCAGTCGGATTGCTGTGATTGTTGCGTCTCCAATGTCGGTTGATTGTGTTCACTCGAGTCCGATTTGGCGATCAGGCCAATGGTCATTTCGCCCATTTTACATTTTTCATTCTCATGTGTGAGCGTTGTGGTCGCCGTTAGCGTTGCATTGGTGGCATTTGTTGTGCTATTGGAATTGTTGCAACCATTATCACGTTTGGCAATATCATTTGCAATACAACGCACGTCCGACAAATCCAAGCCATAGTCCTTTTGACTATACTTCTTGCATTTGCCTTCTTTGACCGCCGCCAATAGCTTTTGCACGGATTCGCCATACTCGCCGCTGGCTACCTCCAGCACATAGTCGGCCGGATTGTGATATGAAGGGCAATTGTAGCCGAGCGACGAGAGAAATGGCACCAGACCTCGCACACGCCCTTGATACATACACTGGCCCTCGGCGAGCATGTACAAGTGATCAAATTTTTCAAAGAGACGCGCCGACGGCTGGTGAATGGTGCAAACGATAGTGCGGCCGCCACGTGCCAACGACTTGAGCAAAGAAATCAGCTGGAAACATGTTGAACTATCCAAACCGGATGTGGGTTCGTCAAAGAACATCACAGGCGGATTATTAACCAACTCGAGCGCTATGGAGAGGCGTTTACGTTGGCCACCCGAGAGGTTGCAGGTCTTCGTATTCCAGGATTCCTTCAGACCAATCGTGTCAAGTATCTCCTGGACTACAACTCTCTTTGCAGCCAAATTCATATCTTTACCCAGCTTCAGATTGGCTGAGATCATCATCGATTCACGTACCGTGAGATTCCCAATAAGTATGTCGTCTTGCATAATGTAACAGGAAAGCTTACGAAAGCGACGCAGATTGCGTTCCTTGCCATTGATCAGCACCGAACCGCTCAACTGTGATGTTCTGGAAGAAGAAGTAAAAGTAAAGTAAAGTAAGTAAAGTGGAATAAAAATAGTGAGGAGGGAGAGAAAATAAAGCAATGTTGCTTGGAGTATCAGGTTTAAAACGAATTTGCTTTTGCTTTCTTTGAATAACGTCTTAAACCATGATGAGAGTTTGAGGTGAAAAATGTGGTGCAAGGGTACAAGAGAAAAAGTATAAAAAAGTCCAAAAAAGCTCTTGAACTTAAAATTGGAAGGAAGGAAGAATTTTGTTATGACCGATCGTGATAGGACTTTTCTTGGTTACTTAGACCGGTCTGCGCAGGTCAGTGCAAAATACTGCTTCAGTGAAGCGATGCCTATTTGCAAATGGATCGAATGCAGTGAGCATTCGGTACTTTTTACTCATTCCCTGTACGTATTTGAATATAATTCGAAAAGTTATGGGAGTCTCATTATACAACTTTGAAGAATTACTGAGCATTGTTTCAGCTGTTAATGACCAAAATAAGAAAAAAATCTGAGAAGGAGCGATTTACGAAAATGACAAAAGAATTGTTGTTTTCAAAAATTTTTAATAAAAAATTTTCCAAAACAAAGTTTGGTTTAGAAAATACAGTTAATCCTAAAAATTTAAATTTATAAAAATGTTCAAAAGAACCTAAGATATTTCACTTAAAAAAAAAATTTCCAATTTTTCCAAAATTTCAAATTTTTCCATAACATTTTTTCTTAGAAAAATATAATTTATTCTAAAAGTTTAAATTTATAAGAATGTTCATAAGAACCTAAGATATTTCACTTAAAAGGATTCTACCAAATTTTCCAGAACCATTTTTTGCTTAAGAAAAATACAATTTATCCTAAAAATTTTATTCTATAAAAATGTTCAAAAGAACTTGAGATATTTCAATTAAAAAAACTTTAAATTAAAAAAAAAGGCTTCCAAAAATTTTAACTCAAAAAAAAAAAAAGAATAAATATTCTCCAAATTTTTTTTTCTTAAAAAATTTGTTTTTCCAAAAGTTTTTTTTTAAGAAAAGAATTTATGTTAAAAGTTTATATTTGTAAAAATGTTCTAAAGAACCTGAGATATTTCACTTAAAAGAACTCTACCAAAATAAAAAACATAAACAATTTTTCTATTACACCTAAACGAATTTATATTTAAAAAAATATATTTTTTCCAAAAAGATTAAATACAAAAAAAAAGGCTTTGCTTTTGAAAAACATAAAAAACTTGTGCCTGATCGAAGGATTTTTTTTTTCAGAAATTTCGATTTTTTTTTAACAATTAACTGTTGGTTTTTTTTTTCTAAAATCTGGAAAAAATTTTCTGAGGCCGCCATTTTCTTCATTTTGAAAAAAAAAAAAGCTTCGATCCGGCTCGAGATTATCTATCAATAAAAATAATTTTTCTCATCCGATTGGTTTTAGATGAATCTGCAAGGACTTGTGATGTTCACCGCAAGGGACTTCTGGAGAAACGGGCTTCACACAAGCAGCGATAACTTTTGCAATTATTAATTTTTTTTGAAATGTTGGTGAAGTCAAGTTAAAACATGATGTTTTTATGCTATGTTTTTATTTTTGTTAAATAAATTAATTAAGTAGCAAAAAAAAATTCGTGAAAATCATCATTTTTTCGGGCCTCTGACTACCCCTAACCCCTTAAAATAATTCTACTACAATTTTTCAAAACAATTTTTTTGCATTTTATTCCATTTTTATTGCACTTAAACGAATTTAAATTAAAAAAATACATTTTTTTTTCCAAAAATTTTTAGCACAAAAAAAATTCCAATAAGTTTTAACACAACATTTAAAAATTTTTCAAAACAAAATTTGTTTTTTAGAAAAATACAATTAAACCTAAAATTTAAAATTTTTTAAAATGTTCAGATATTGCACTTAAAAGAACTCTATCAAAATTTTCAACATTTAAAATATCTCAAAACCCCCACCATTTGAAGGTCAAAATGCTGCTATTTTAAATTTGCAGTTTTCATCTCAGTGAAGCGAAATTTTAACCATTCCCAAGGTCGAAATGCAGCTATTTTTAATTTGCAGTTTTCACCTCAGTGATGCGAAATTTTAACCATTCCGAAGGTCGAAATGCAGCTACTTTGAATTTGGTTCAAAGAAATAAGAATTTATTTAAAAATGCATGGTGTTTAAAATCTGAAACCTCGGCATCCAAACTTTCTTTTTCTTGACAACATTAATGGACAGTTAGATAGGTTATGTATTTTGGAAGAGTGTGGATCAGTCACGCTATTAGACTGGAATCGAAAGTAGGAAAAGAATACCAATCGTAGCGTGATGTGAACTAGTAAATTACTGTAATGAATATTCTCACTGTCATTGAATGAATCAGACCACTTTTCTGACTGTTTTTTTGGGAACTTTTTATTTCTACGCCTTGAACATACCAGGATAAGGCATTGATAGTTGCGTAAGGTTGGATGAACTATCATATAATGCATACTAAGCACATTCAATTGTAAAAATCTAATCACACAATATAGCCAATTCACCGAAATTGACCCCATTCACAAGGTGGATCTCAACTTTTACTAAGATTTTGAACTGCCAAAGCACAGCTCGTCGTTGTCAATAAATCACTTCACATAAAAAATATACACGCAAATAAAAAGGCAACAATGGGATTGAACTGCTTTGTCTCCGTTTATCTTCAAAGCAGCCTCATTTTATATAATATAAAGTGTCGTTTACAAACGTAAGAACAAATCGAGGCAATAAAAGGATATGCTAAATGAGCTGCGAATGTTCGTACAGTCAAACATTGGCGTGTGTGCTCATATACAAATATCAACCCACTCCATGGGTAGTCAACAGCCATGAGAACAAATCAGAAAACATTCAAAGAATGCAAAATGTGAAATGGCGAAAGGCAAATAAAGGATAAATAGCGCAATACAACAATTTTACGAGCACTGCTGAAGGCGCGAAACAACTTGATTATGAGTTACAGAAAGAGGGGGAAAAAATTGACACATCTTCCACTTTATGCCTTAACTAATGTGAGCTACAAAAGTCGCACAAGGAAGGAAGCCATAAAGGCAAAACATAAGAAAAAAATTCAAATCCAATAAGCGCACTTGGCACACTGTCGTCCTGGCCAACTGTGCACTTTTCTTACATATTTTTCTATCCCAAAGTTAGCGCAGCGTTCATAATTACTTGCGGCTTATTGGATTTGGCAAACTTAAGTAGTCTTACAAACCCTAACGTGGCCACAGGGACTTGGTTACCGCTTGCTCATTTATTCTTTTCATACACAAGTCTTTCAAACTTTTAGTTTCTCCATTTCTTTACATTCGAATGATTCCTGAAAATGTGTGTGCAAGTGCTATGCGTGTTATTAGGCGAGTATTACTTACTTGTAGCCAGCTAGAATATTCATAAGTGTGCTCTTGCCCGCACCCGACGGCCCCATGATGGCGGTGAGTTCTCCATTGCGAAACTTGCCCGAAACACTTTTGAGTATAGTTTTCAAACCACGCCGTCGTCCTTCTGGCACTGAGTAGGAAATTTCCGTGAATTCAATATCGACAGGTGGCCGTTGTGGCAGGTGTGATAGCGTGACGGTTCCCTTCTTCTGGTCGTTTGGACTGCAGTTGTTTTTGATTTTCGGTGCGAGTATGTGATTTTGACCGGAAATGCCGCCATTGCAAAGATTGTTTTGTGAACTGCAAATGACAGAGAGAAGAAAAGAATTTGCGGTTTTAGTGACGTACCTTTATTTTGTTTGTGTTGTATAAAATTATTACTATAGTATTTGTGGGTTTGAGTAAAATGTGTAACTTTCTTAAATTGAATAAAGCAAAAATAATCAGGTATTATGTCATCCCTGCAGCGGATCTCCAAGAGAAAACATCTGCCCTGTTGACTAATTTCTGTAATTTCTATAAGTATAGGTTCCAACAAAAAAAAAAATTTTTTTTATACTTAGTGTTAGGCGTTTGAAAATTACTCAAAAAAAAAACAAAAAGAATGAAAATTATACAATTTTTTTTTTCATTAAAATTGTTAAACAAAAATTTTATAGAAAAAATAATAATTATTAAAAACAAACATTTTTGTATATAATAATTAATTTTAATTAAAAAAAAAATTATATACATATAATACTTAATTTTTTTTTAATAAATACATATATATTTTTTTTTTTTTCAATCAAATGTATGTATAAGTACATATAACTCTTAAGCTTGCCTATAAGTATGTACTGATGAATAATAAAAATAAAAGTATAAAAACATTTACAATTTTTTTAATTCTAAAACTAAGAATTTTATACTTTTAAAATTCTCTAATTAAAAATTTAAAATTTTTTAAATTCTAAAATTAAAAATTTTTCAGCAAAGAAATAATTTTTTTGTAATATTTATAAAATTAATTTTCAAGCAAAAACAAATTCTTTTAACTTATTTGCTTACAAATTTTTTTAACTTATTTGCTATAATTTTTTAGTTATTTAAGAATGTTTACCTAATAATTTTTAGATTTTTCTTCAAAACACCAAAAACAACAAACATTAAATGAGTACTTAAATGTTATAAAATTAAATTTAAAATAAAAATTAAAAATTTTTTGAAAAAATTTTTTCTTTTTAATTGTTATTAAAATATTTTATTGAACATTTTTTGTGAAAAATTTTTTTTCTTGTTAATTTTTATTACATTTTATGTACATACTCGTAAATTCTGTTTTTGTTTTTTTTTTCAGTAAAAGCTTACTTCTTTAAAAAAATTTACTACTTTTTAGACTCGCTCTGAATACTAGAATTCAAAATCTAGGCAAAATAGTATTTTTACTTTTTATAAAATT
This sequence comes from Anastrepha fraterculus, assembly GCA_037575425.1. NCBI lineage: Eukaryota > Metazoa > Arthropoda > Insecta > Diptera > Tephritidae > Anastrepha > Anastrepha fraterculus. The sequence continues at coordinate 26,737 of JAYXIM010051116.1, forward strand.
TTTTGTCAACTAAAACGTAAAAACTAAAAATCTTAAAAAATATGTTTAAGCAAATATTATTTTTTTTAACTCTACTTTGGCCACCTTTTTCAAAATATTTGGTTGGGCACCCGAGTCTGGCCTTTTTCGTCGTGGTCGAGGACCCTTTTTAAAAGCTTAATCCATAAATGGATAAAAAATTAAACTTTAGGAAGATTCCTATAAACTCAAGTCGTTAGGTATAATAGAAATATGTTAAATTCACGCCCAAAGTCGAAAAAGTTTGCCAGACCAGGGTGCCTAACGGAGGGTTAACTAGCTGAAAATTTTGGCTCGTAAAACTAAAAGCAAAAATTTAAGCCAAAAGTAGTTTTAAATTTTAGAAATTTTAATTTTAAATGAACTCAAACGATTTTATAAAATTATTTTTTTTTAACTATAGAATTTAGTGTTATAAACATTTTTTTTGCGTGAAAACTAGTTTATAAATTTTCACTACGTTTTAAGCTGCTTTTCTTAATACTAAAAACTAAATTTTACGCCAAATTTTATTTTTAAATTGTAAAAACTTTAATTTCGACTAAACTTTGAAAAAGTTCATAAATTTATATACTTTTTAAATTAGTGTGAACATTTTAACTAATTTTAAGCTCCGTTTCTTAATGCTAAAAACAAAATTTTAAACGAGGAATATTCATTTTTAAAATTCATTTCCATTGAAATATTAATATTTTTTTAGGAAACTATATAGTAGAAAACTAAACAACATTTAGTTAGAATTTGTAAGATTCTTAAAAAAATTTAATATCAACAAAATTTTTGTTTGTTTTTTAATTTATAAAATTTAATTTCGTACAAATATAATATTGTTTCGAAAACTTCTTTAAGCATTTTGACTAATTTGAAGCTTCTTTTCTGAATACTAATACCAACTGATAAAATTTTGGTTTAGATTTTTGTTTTTAGTATTAAGAAAATAAGCTTAAAATTAATTAAAATTTATTAATTAGTTTAAATTTTTGTTTTTAGTATTAAGAAGAGAAGCTTAAAATTAGTCAAAATATTATTGGTAATCCCAAATTTTATAAAACTTAATTTCAAGTGGACTTTAAAATTTGTTTACAATAAAAAAAATTTTTTTATAAAATTTAATTTCATACAAATATAATATTTTTTTTGCAAATTGGTTCAAAAATGTTTACTATGAATACTACAACCCAATAATCCTGACGTAATGTACAATAATTTTTAAATTTTATAAACTTTAATTCCAATTTAACATTAAAGGCTTGAAAAAAATTACTTTCCTAATTTTACGAACTTTAGTTGATTTTTTATTAAATATTTGCTAGTTTCCGGACTTCTAACTCAGATTACTAAAATGAAAAATTTAAGCAAAATAGTATTTTTAAAATCCTATTTCAAACTAAATTGGATTTTAATAAAACAACTCATATATCAATTTTTCCTGAAAACCAGTTTTTTTTAGACATTTTAAATATAATTTTTAATGCAATTTGTTTTCAATAACATATTTTTATTTTTTATGGTCATATAAAATCAAATTTTATAAAATTAAAAAATAGATACTATTTTTCCTGGATTGTTTTTGATCAAGAAGTCTAAAAAATAGCATACACTAAGAACTTTCAGAAAATAGCTATTTGAAATTAAGTTTTCCAAAACGTAAAAAATATAATTTTGCCACTTGCTTATCCTGAATGAGGTTGGTTTTAGCTTTTAAAAGAAGAAGGCTAAAAGACTAAAGCTTTTGTTTCGTAATACTAAAAGCAAAAATCTAAACTAAAGGTATTCCTAAATTCTATTATATAAATTTTTTTTGAAATGAACTTAAAAAATGTTATAAAAAAAATGTTTTCGAAATTTTTATCAAAATTTGTTTAGTAAAAGTTAGGCATAATTTTTGAAAACTTCGGTTTTTTTTAACTGATCTTAAAAAATTTTATCGAAATTTTTATCAAAATTTGTTTACTAAAAGTTAGGCATAATTTTAGAAAAACTCGGTTTTTTTAAACTGAACTTAAAAAATTGTATCGAAATTTTTATCAAAATTTGTTTACTAAAAGTTAGGCATAATTTTAGAAAAACTCGGTTTTTTTAAACTGAACTTAAAAAATTTTATCGAAATTTTTATCAAAACTTGTTTACTAAAAGCTAGGCATAATTTTTGAAAAACTCGGTTTTTTTAAACTGAACTTAAAAAATGTTATCGAAATTTTTATCAAAATTTGTTTACTAAAAGTTAGGTATAATTTTTGAAAAACTCTTTTTTTTAAATTAAACTTAAAAAAATTTACGGAAATTTTTATCAAAACTTGTTTACTAAAAGTTTGGCATAATTTTAGAAAAACTCGGTTTTTTATCGATCTGCAGAAATTAGGCAACTGGGCTGAATAGGCAAATATCTGCTGTGCAGTAGAATGAAAATAGTCACTAAAAAACTTGAATTTGCGCAATGCACTTATTCTTCATATATTCACAGCTATGGCTAAATACTTTTTCCTATAAAAAAGCTCATTTCATTTAAATTCAATCTTTAAAAATCTTATTTGCCTACTTTATTGGTTTCAACCAGGCCGCCATTGTAGCAGCCAACTCCTGACGCAGTTGACCTGAATTTTGCCACTGCTGCTGTTGCCGCTGTTGTTGCAACGCACTTATACAACCATTCTTAGTGAGTTTTGTTTGTACGAAACAGGATAATGGTCGTGCGCGTCGTTCATTCGATTTGTTGTTGCAATCGTGCAACATATCCGCATAGGCTTCCACATATTCGGAATGGCGCCGGTGTACCGCAAAATTGTCCACGAAGCCCGAGTTGCGTATGCCACCATCGGCATCGACAACAATCTGCACTGCGCCTGGCTGCGCCACACCACTCTGAACAATGCCTTTGCCACTGCCATTCCGATGGCAATTTAGGACGAGTTGACTGCCACTGTCTGTGCTGCTGCAACGCGTCAACAGCTGCGGCTGGGAGGTTGTTAAATTATCTAAAATACTGCAACCGGATGTGTGCGACATTTTAAATGGTGCAAGCAATTGATTTACTTTTTCTTTTATTCGATTTAGTTGAATTTTTTCTTTTTATATTGGAAACTTAGAAAAATTTTGTGCGCGTAGTCTCATGGATTTTGTTACATTGTTGGCGATTGTACGCAAGGAAGCGTACCGACTTTTGTTTGTTTTTGATATGGTTTTAAGTTCACGAAAGTGACACTTGGGGTATAACTTGTTTTTATTTTGTGGAGGAGGCTCCTTGCACGGTTTATTTTTGTACGAAATAAGTTCTTATACTTTTTATGCTTTTCACACCAATCATTGTTCGTTTTGCTCTTAAGTTTTTATCACTTTTTAAATGAAGGATATTGCCGTATATTTTAATCGTTGACCCTTTATTTAAGAGACATATTTTTTTAAGCCTTTAAAATTTAATTTGCCGCTTGGCCAGAACATTCAACTTGCGCCCATCAACAAACACTGAACTCTGTTCGCCATCTCAACTATGTTTACACTTAAAGTTTTGCTATTCTTCTTTGGCTGCCAAGTACATTGTTCTGTGCGCTTCAAACTTAAATGCCGCCTGCTGCCTCTCGCCTGCTGCCTACTGCCTACTACCTTGGCTAGGCCGCGCGTTGTGTGAGTGAATGCCTGCTAGAATGTGTGGCTAAAGTGAATCTTCTTGACTGTGTGAATGTGTGGTGATGTGGTCGTGTAGTGGTGAGGTGGCAGGGCGTCAGTTGGATGGCATCGCACATAGTCTGTTAGTGACTTTGAATGGCTTGTAATGATACGCCGGCGAATCTCGTCGTGTCTTGAGATTCTGCTCAGCCTCAGTTAAGTGCGCATAACGAAATGTTGCTGATGATGTTCTTGACAGTGTTGGCGTTAGCCGGTGTCGATGATAACGTCATGATTAAGAATGCAAGAATATACAAATGTAACCATGTTGAGCAGTAGCTGATGATAATTATGCTATTGATGCAGCTAAAGTAGAGCTTCGACTAATAAACTTGCTTTACTCACTGACTATCCCAGATTTGAGCGGATTTGCTTTCATAATGATAAATTTTTGCGCTGTCTGCTTCTACTTTTGCTGCATTACGCACATTTCCATATCATTTAATGGACCCCAGTGCCCATGTGAATGGCCGGCAATCAACATGCATTTTTACACATACATACACACTTATTTATCTAGGTGCATGCGAGATACATACGCGCATATGTAGCTCAAGTGATTTGTGTTTGATACAACTGTAAAAAAAGGAGGTTATCAATTCGCTGTGATAATTGGCGCCTTTGATTCGCCACTTCTCTGCTCTCAATATCTAGGCTCTGCTCACTTGACGAAAAAATTAGATGTGAAAACAACAACAAAGTTATTGAGTAAGGAGAGTTTCATTAGATCACATTTACTCGTACACAGGGAGACTTTTGTTGCTTTAACTTTCCAAGTGCTCTCTTTATGATCTCGTTGTATACACACTCTTTGCAATTGTTATTTTTTATCATACAGCCAAAAACAATATTGAGGAATACAAGAAGACAGAGGATCTTCACAGAGTACGAACATCAGAAGTAACGAGTTGAAGCAACAAATATTTCCCTATATGAACGCCCTCTTAGTAATAATATTCATTAAGTGCTTCTAGGCAAATGTAATTTTTGGCAGTTCTTTTTCAGCGCTGTCAAGAGAAATTTTTATTTATACCGGTTGTTTCATCTATTCGCCACTTGGCAACGTTTGGCGAATATAAAGTGAGCGTTCAAGAATGTTAGAAATAAGATTGCGCCCATCAGAGAGTGCGTGACGTCACTTTTGCCAAGTTTTGCTACTTTTAAGGTTATACAAGAATATTAAATGTCCCTCTCTTTCAACTCTTCTTAAGATTGAAAACCTTTTTACACATTTTTAAAAGCGTTTGAATTTCTTGAATGCGAATTAAAACCATAGAGGTGTAATTGTTTCTTCCGGACCTCAATCCTTAGTGGGACATAGGGCATCAAGAGGTGTATTCATAGCAAAATTAAGCAACGAAATACCAGAAAATACTGAAGAGACCATAACGACATTTTTACAAAAAGAGTACCTTATCTTGTTACATAACCACAAATATAGCAAATAAGTCGCTCTCTTAACCTTCCTACGGTCTTCAAATTAACTGACGCGGACGGGCTTCGGGTCAAATTTGACCCAATACTATATTTTCAAGGTTTATACTTGGTTTGGATTTTTACTGTTAGGTTTTTTTTCCCATTAAATGGGTATCTTAAATAAAAATGAAAATCCAAATATATTTATTCCATTATCATATTTTTTTATAAATATATTTATGAAAACTTTTATTTTATTTTATGTGAATAATACAAACTTTAACAAAAACTTTTATTCAATAACAAAAAGATATTCATGAATAACGAAAACTTGAAATAAAAAGTGTATTTAATAATGAAAGAAAAAAGAAATAAATTATTTCAGACAGTTTGTACACAAAGTAATAGTTTTAGAATGTTGTTTACATATATATTTATTACAAATGTCACAAACTAATCCTGTTTTGTTATCAGTTTTTGGGCATAGCTGACATCGACTTCTTTTAGTTATTTTCTTTTCCGACGTGTTTCCAAATTGACCTGATGATGATGGTTGTGCATCCAGTGGAGAATCCTTTCGTATTTTTTTGGCAATTTCAAGTGAAAAATGTGCTCGTGGTAAAGTTTGTCGCATTTTTATATAGGGTGTTACGAGCTGCATACCAAGGTTTTCCAAGTAAAAACGGCGCTTTGTAAGACAGCCCTCTTTCCCGGTGTGGTTGGCGGATTTGAATAAAATGAAAGCGTTATAAGCTGAAATGTCGATTATGTTACTAAACACTACTTGAGGCCACCGTTTTGTCATTCGTTTGCAAGTGTAACCGCTTACAGCTTTGTCCAATGTGTCTACACCACCTTTACATTTATTGTAGTCCAGTATTATTTCTGGCTTTTTATCCCGACGATTACTAATTTTTGAATCATGATGTAGAATCACAGCTCTATTCTTCTTAGGTATGTACGAAACGAGAGTTGTTTGTTCGGTAAAAGCGAAGATTGATGAATTTATTGGTCTTCTTTTTATGTTCACTAAGTCTGGTGGTAGTTCAGGCTTGTTTTTGCGTATTGTTCCTACTATCGTAATACGTTTCTCCAATAATTTTTGTGCCAATTGATAAGACGTGAAAAATTGTCGGTTGTGAGGTTATGTCCTTTTAGCCCTTCAATCAAATCAAGAACAACACGCATGCCTTGATTTTTTTCGGGCGTTCTTCCGATTGCCTTGCCAGTGTAAGGTTGGATGTCCCAAACATAGCTCGTTGTTGAATCACAAAGTACCGAAAATTTGATTCCATACTTTGCAGGCTTTGCTGGCATGTACTGGCGGAATGGACATCTTCCTCTGAAAGCTACTAATTGTTCATCGATGGTCACGTTTTCCGTTGGGTTGTAAAGCTTAGGTAATATCTCAACCCATTGATTCCACAAATCACGTATAGGAGCAAATTTATCCAACGATCTTCGTTCACTTCGAGTTTCCCTGTTGTCGAACCTTATCACTCTCGATATTTTTTTGAAAGTCTTCAAAGGCATAGTTGCAGCGAATATTGGTCTTCCGGTTTCAGGGTTCCAAAGACTTTCACAGCTTTCGTTATTTGATCGAAAAACGCCAGCTAATATTAGCAATCCAATAAATGCAAATAGTCGATGTTTTCAATATCCAGCCATTCTTCACCGTATATTCGTTTTCCCTCAATGTTTGTGTAGGTCAATATCGTACGTATCAAAGGAGGTGGAAAAAATAGTTCAAAGCTAGAAATTTCTTTTTTGGTAATTCGTGAGCACGAGTAACGCGTTAGTCCAGGAATCAAGCTGACAATATTTTCTCTTGAAGCTCTTCCGGCACTTGTTACAAGAGGGGTTTTTGAAAAGTTTATTTGACCATTTTTTGACGACATCATTTCAGAAGGCACAAGAGAACTTTCGTCATCACTAAAATCACTGTCGGAAGAATCTGCAACCTCAACATGATCTTCGAATTCGGAACATGATTCCTCATCATCCAAAAACGCGGCCAAAGAGAATTCACTTTCACTATCACTCATCGTTACGAAATAAATAGTCGAATAACCTAACAAAGCACGTGCTTTTAAATTTATGTTTACTGTGAACTCAATAAAAGCAGATTAAATAATACAATGCAACCTCTGAGCCGAAAATTTGCAATTAGCAAATAAATTTAATTCAAATAACGTCTGATTTATACGTTGGGTCAAATTTGACCCGAGGGTCGTAGATGTATAAAAACTTCTACGCGACAGAGCCTAAATTATTTTTTTTTAAGTTTACGCTTATTATATAAAATATAATAAATTAGAAAAAGTCACGAAACATCAAGTCCTGAAAAAATTTGGTTCTTGAAAAAACTTAATTTTTTTCCTGAAATGGGTCAAAAATGACCCGAAGACCGTAGGAAGGTTAACAAAAAACTCAGAAATTAAATTGTACATAACTATAACTCATTTACTTAAAAAAATGCACGCTTTAAAGACAATTTGTCACGCATACAAAGTTCTTTATGTAATTCAATAAAACTTTGGTGTTTTATTTTCTTTAAATGGGCATTTTAGTGCGCTGTTATATCCTTAGCTAGGCAACACTGCAGTAGCGAGAGAGAGATTTGACTGCTGAAAGCAGAAGAACACCAACAACGACTGCAATCGCGGGCAATGCGATGTTGCCAGATGTTAAAAAAAGTAAAGCTAAATAAAACTGAGTGAGTTATTGAACTAATTAAAAAAAAATGTATATTTTACAAGATTATAAACATTACATTTAAATTAGAATAGGCTAGAAAAATTGTCACGAAGAAAGAACTAAAACTTCGATACTAAATAACAAACAAAAAAATGCTAAATCAAGTTACGAAAATGGTAATCTGGCTATACTGGTGCTAAAACGACGTAAATCATTGCCAAATTCGCTGAGAACAAAGTAACGGTACCACGATAGGCGCCATCTCATTATTCTTTCCATCATGGTGAGTGTTATATTGATAAGCTCACCATATATTATATTAATAAATTTTTACTATTTTTTTTTTAATTAATTTAAGTTTCTTTCTTTTTATAAAAATTTATTTCATTCAATTAGAAAAACCAAACACAATCATGTTTTAAACTTTGTGCAACATTTTTGAGCATTCAAAAAATATCCATCACCATAAATAAATACACACGTTTTATACAGCATTTAAAAAAAAATGTTGGGTAGGCAGTTTTAAAGTCAATTTAGTTTTGGTGTAAAAAAGTGTAAATTTGAAGTGGCTCGAGTTTCTCGTTGGTTTTGGATAATTTTTCTCTTTGACTACGTTGCGCGTTTTCTCCCGACATTAATGCTTTTTGGTACTTACACCCTTTTTGGGTGTTTGGGTCCTATTTTGTGGCGTTCCAGTTCTTGATGTTGTGCTACAAATGGAGGGACCTACAGTTTCAAGCTGATTCCCAACGGCAATTATTTTTTATGAGGAGCTTTTTGATGACAGAAAACCACTCGGTTCTTTGCCATTGTTTGCCAACAAGCGTCCACTATGAGAAAAACTTGTTCCATCATTTGGTGTTTCATGCACGGCGATTCGAATCTATGCACTTCCGAATGGTAGTCATGCATCAAACTATTCGGCAACGGTGGCCGTTATGGTATAAAAAGCGTCAATTTGTGATAACTTTTCTTTTTGATCTTTATGCAGATTTTCCCCATATGATGAATGCTCGAGATTTTTTAATATACTGAGAAAATGCGCAACATCTACTCGAAAAAAAAGATTATCAAAAATCAACGAAAATTTGTAACCACTTCAATGAATGCATGACATTTTTTTCAACTGAAGAAAATGCGCTACTGTGTCTGGGCGAAAAAAGCTAGTAAAGCTAGGTTGCACTTTTTTCCTGAGAAGGGTTTTATTAAGACACGCATATGCACTCAGTTGGTTGTGTGTAGTGCCTCAACTTTGACACCTATGGGTGTGCGCTGCCGTGTTAATGCCCCAATCCAAAATATTGCCATAAATAGTACGCGTCATTCTTTCAATTGAAAAAAATTGTGCCAGTGTAAGAGGAAGAACAAATAAATAGTTGGTATTCGTGAACAGTGGCGATGAGAGTAGGCCTGAATTTTTAGATTTCGCTATTGTGTGATATTAAAAAAAGAAGAAAGTACAAAAAAAAAAAAACTTTATGCTGAAGCCCATTTTTCAAAACTTGAGCCCGACACATAAGTTGTGTAATATCTTTGCATTGTAATAGCACTAAATATAGGATTAAAAATAATAAATTCGTACATATATTAATTTTAAAAAAAATTGTTAACAAAGTTCCAGCTCCGGAAAGCAATATACTCTCATATTGCACCTACAGAGCTCTCAGAAGAGCAGTATAAAACGCGGAAGACCTCTAAGAAGATGGATTATTGATATCCAGGAATACCCACGACCAATAAGTACTAGAAGGAGCGATGCAATGAACCGAGACATATGGAGTGATATTGTAAAAGAAGCACTGGCTCACTAAGCATTACTGACACATCAGCACTAGCAACAATGCTAAATCTGTACCCGAAAGAATAAAAATATAGGACTTAGAGGATACTCAGCGTAATATAGCTATCGACCTAATCATCCAATCGAAAATATTATTTAATATATGAAGACTTAACGGCAACTTGGACTATGAAGGTACCGCCGGCTCGCCTGAAAAATAGCTCAAACGTGATATTAGAGAAGAGACTAATGGAGGCAAGGACTTTGATTTAATCATGATGCTTGCAACTGCTTCTTACACGAATCTAAAATAACTGAATTATTGGCAGCTGGTCTATCTTGTATTGAGTTTGGTCGTCAACAGTTGCGAAATCTTTCAAAGGCTAGATGATCACTTTAGCCAAAACAGAGAAGTGTTCGCAGCCAAGCTTGCTTGATTGAAGCAATAACCGCTTAGACGATTTTGGCCGAGCTAATCGAAGTGCACCAGTCATTTCACCAAGCGGAACCAAGTCCTTCCTGGTCTTCCCATCACAAAGGGCATCTTCCTATTCCTGTGCTACTACCAGCAGGTAACGCATTAAATAATTTTAGAGCTGGAGCGTTTATATCCATTCGGGCGATATGCAGTAATTAGCGGAGGCGCTGATTGATTCCCTGCACTATGATTTTGCCCCAATCGTCCAACGTCCATCATCTGTTCAAGTGAAAGTGCCAAAAAATCTTCCACAGAGTATTTCTCTCAAACACTCTAAAGGTCGGCTCATTGGTTGTTATTACCATGAAAGCTTCTGCACCATACAATAGGCTGGCATCATGAGAGACTTAAAAAGGGTGATTTTTGTTTATCGAGTGAGAACTTTAACTGAATTCTCTACTCAGTCCAAAGTAGAAATTGTTGGCAAGAATTATTCTTCATTGGACTTCAAGGCTGACATTATTATTGGCGTTAGTGCTGATTTCCAAATAAAGGAACTCTCTTACTATTTCAATTATAACTGTCAACAGTGACGGGTGGGTGTCGATTTGCGAGTCGACGATTGATAGGAAGTAGTTCGTTTTGTTTCGCAGCTGTGGGGCCAAGCTCTTCTTCTTGATTGGCGCGATAATCGCAAGAGGATGGTATCGTGTGTAGAAGTCTACGCAAGTGGGGTAAGTCTCTGATTGCCATTCACTTGGGAGTGGCCAGGACGATTCTTATGCATACGGCCTAAGCAGCTCACAACTTACGGGCTTCGCCCAAGTATCCTCTGGGTAGCTCCCGAACATCCGTTCGAGAGCGAGTTAATGTGAGAAGACGAATCCTTTCGGACCTGCCACGTAAAAATCCTTCCCCAATAAAAAAAAAAAACAGGTCCAAGTTGCATAGAATAAATGATGATGAGTAGGTTACCTTAGAGCTTAGGCTCGAGTTCAGGTCAACATATTTATATATAAAATCAGTGTTGATCAGTCAAATTACCCTAACCTCTCCTAAAACTCTCGAAAGTTATTCGAAAATTGTTTTTGAAATCCAAGTTTTAATGAAAACTTTGAAAATTGTAATTGGGAATTCATTTGACAAAACTTGAAAAAAAAAATTTTTGGATATTGAATCGCGAAGAGTCTGAATGACCTCAAAATTATATTGCATTGCTTTTTGACTCCGCCTCTGGAATTTAAGTGCATAAATATGACGTCGTCAAATACAAATAAACATAATTTTTCAACTATTGATGAAAAAATGTGAATAAACGAACAAATAAACCCTCGACATTTTTATTACTTTTATTTCTCTTTGTACCGTTTGAACAGTTCACTTTCATGTTCGTTTGAGTGCAAATTCATATGTATGCATGTATGTATGTATGTAACTGTGTATTACCTGCAGATAAATCGATTGGTGCTGGACTCGAATTTGATTAATGAATTTGCAACCAGCAGTGGTTGGAGTATTTTTTTTTCATTGCATTTAACTGGGAAAATTTATTTTATATTTCTACCAAAGTGGCGAAGCGTCAGCCATCAATCAGTCATAAAACAATCGGAAGAGTGATTTTTTGATCAAAATATCAAATCGTACGTAAATTATAAAGAACGCAAAAATGTCTGGAAAACGGTCATCGTTTGAGGGGACTCATTAAGTCTATTATAATTATACAATAGGAAGAAGTGCATTATTTATCAGAAATGTTTTATTTAACCGGACAAACTATTTATAACACAAGAAATCGTAAAAAAAATGAAAAAAAGCTGGAGCCAAAATCTATAAGTAGAATACCATGGAAAATATCTGACCGCGCCGAACGTATTTTGTTAAGAAAAGTAGTCGCAAATCCACAGATGCCGACAAACAATTTTTCTAGTAAGTTTAGAGATGAGTATCGCTTCGAAGTTTCTCATGAAAAAGTCCGCCAAGTTTTGCAAAAGTTGAATTATACTTCACGAGTTATTCGAAAGAAGCTTTTATTCTCTGCGCAGCATATTGAAAAGCCGTAATCTTTCGCTAGAACGAACTTAGCTCAACCAACTAGCCACAGGATGGACTCAACATAGTGTGGATGCAGCCATTAAAAGCACTGGAAAGACGGAATATTATACCTACAGTGAAATTTGGCAAACTTTGATTTCTTGGTAGACAACTGAAGTTACTTCAGTTTAAATTCTACCAGGACGAAGATGCAAAACTGTGGACAAAAAATAAGGTGAATTTATTTGTCAAACTTCGCGCGATTAAAATTTCGCTCTAGTTATTTCTTTCATAAGTTGGCAGCACTGTTAATAACATCTGGGCCAACTTTCATGTGAATGTCATTATCAGTAATATATTTACGTTGTGTTTACCAAACGACCAAGAGTGCATTTTTTGATTTTTACAATGTCTGATTTGATTGAGCAGAGAAGTGCCATCAAATTTTGTTTGCGGAATGAAATTTCGGCTGCGGAAACGTCTATCATATTGCAGAAGGCATTTGGTGATTCGACCATGTCGCAGAAAAGTGTTTATAAGTGGTACAAAGACTCCAAAGAGGGTCGAGAACGTGTTGATGACTTGGAGCGCTCCGGACGACCATCGACATCAACAGATGACCAACACGTCAATAAAGTGAAGGAGTTAGTGCTCAAAAATCGTCGGTTGACTGTTAAAGACCTTACTGATATAATCGGAATATCAGAAGGATCTGTGAAAACCATTTTCAAAGACCATTTGGGCCTACGAAAAGTCAAATCTCGTTTGGTACCGAAAACTCTCAATTTCTTGGAAAAAAAGTCGTCGTCGCGTTGATGTGTGTGAAACAATGCTTTCAGACTATCAGGACAAGCTCAAATGCATCATTACGGGAGATGAGACTTGGATTTATGCTTACGACCCTGAAACAACCGACCAATCAAGCGAATATCGTGCTAAAGGCGAGGCCAGACCGAAAAGAGCACGTCAAAGTCGTTCAAAAATAAAGGCCATGATGACAGTTTTTTTCGATTTTCGTGGTGTGGTGCACTATGAATTCCTTCCACCTGGCCAAACTGTTAATAAGGAATATTATTTGAGCGTTATGCGTCGTTTACGTGAAGCAATTCGTCTAAAAAGACCACAATTATGGGCCAACAATTCTTGGTTTTTGCATCACGATAATGCACCGTCTCACACTGCACTCGTTCTTCGTGACCATTTCGCCAAAAATTCCACGCATATCGATTCGCAACAACCGTATTCGCCTGATTTGGCTCCGTGTAACTTCTGGAACGCGTTTCGAGTCGATTGAGGAGATAAAAGCTGAATCGAAGAAGGTGCTGATGGCTGGGGATTGGAAAAATCGTTGGCATAAGTGTATTTCATCGAGAGGGGATTATTTTGAAGGGTATGAAATTGATTTACAAGAATAAATAAAGATTTTTCATTTTAGACCCAAATTCACCTTAATTTTTGCCCACAGTAGTATAGTTAGAATTTGGCTACTTTTTATTGCAGTAAAGTGTTGGATACACTAGCCCAAGAGAAAAATTGTGGGCATATTTAAAGAAAAAGTTGCAAAAAAACTCTCAAAAGGTCGACCAGAGTTCAAAAACGTTATTTTTGAGAAATGCCCTAAGATACCCCAGGACTATAATGTTTAAAAATTGATAAATTTTGTAAGAAGCACTATAAGATATTATAGATACTCGGTGTAGTCAACAAAGTACTAATTCACATTTCATTTTTTATCGTATAGCGTTTTTGCTTTTTATTTTTGTGTTATGTTAAAACGGAATAACTTTATTTTCTACTATTGGCTTATGAATTATTTATATTAATTAAAACAGTCAAAGATTGAAAGAAAACAATGAAAAAACAGACAAAACGCTTCCTTCATAAACTGTGTCGTTTTGCAAGAAATTTACTTAAAACTCTTTATCTATGTTCCATGTTTTTGTTCTCCATCAGCTTGTGAGACATACCTACATCTTGGATTGAGCTACAGAGACCTAAAGACTAAGATATCAATTATCTAAGAAGTTCCTAATTTCATTGCAATGTTTTTTCACAGATATTTTTAATGAAATTACGCATTTTGTAGATGTTCTCTTGGGACAATCATGAGAACCTGTGAAGGAACTGGTCTTTCATCGCCTGTGAGCGTTTCTTTATACCATTTAAACCACTTGCGCCACTCACAAATTTGCATCCACGACAATTATTACTTCCAGTTTCTTGAAGTACTTTTTGTGTTTACTAAGTTTAACACAAAATCCGATCGTAGGTCTTAGTTTGAAGCTAATTTGAAGACTGCGGAACAAAACATACTACATTTTCATCCAAATTTTATATTTAGTTATTTACTGTATGGCGAGGTGTATTACTATACCGAATTCAAACTAAAGAAAATGTTTTCTCATTAGAGTGAACGTTGAATGGGAATCAAAATCTTCTGCCGCTCTGAACTTTTGTTAAACGTTTTTTCTTTAATGTTAAACCATATTTACCCTCGGAACTCCACATGACTACTGCAAACTTCGAATTTCACTCGGCTAATCAAAAACAGACTAGTTGAGAACTAAATGCGAAATACCATTCTTACTCACTAGCTCCAGTTTCCCCTACTGGTTATGTAGCCATACACACACACGCACATGCATAGGTTAGGCGCTCATGCGAGCATGAACTGTAATTAAATTGATAGCATGGAATCGCGTTGTCTGCCAGTTGCATACTTATCGACATTGTTGTTACTTGCAATTACGTACTCTTACAAACATACATACATACACACAAGTAGGTATGCATTCAGGTATGTGTGCGGGTGTGCCAGCATGTACGAATACTTGGAACGTTTTGTCGGCGCTTCGTAAAGATATTAATTGAATTAACAACATGATGCTGTGAGTTGTGTGCGCGAAAATTACAACAACACTAACAAATACAATAAATGCACAATTGCATTCACGAATTAATGAAGATGGACAAGTGTTTCACAGTCTTTGTCCTTAGGCAATGCGCCTGTTGCTGAGTATTAAAAGGGAAATCATTGCAAAAGAAACAAAAAGAAAGGAAAAGAATATAAAAAATAATTATAGGAGCATAAGGTTACAAGCTTTGTTGCAGACTTTGTGGGTGTGGGTGGAACTTTGTGGCAGTTGCACTCTTTTCGATGTTGCCACAGTTGGACATAGGTAGGTACATATTTTTAAGAGAAGTATTTATTTATATACTTTGTGTTAATTTTAGGGGCATTTCGGGGAATCGCTTTAGCAAATATGTTTAAAAGTTCAATAGAGAACAAAGCAAAAAAAATCAATAAGTAAAAATAAAAAATTAGTTAATGAAAAAAAATTAAATAAATAATAGATAGTAAAAAGTTATTAGGTGCGCAACTAAGTTCCCGCTGTTTGTCAATAGATGCCGCCAGTCGATTCTAACATAACCTAAACGTCATAAACCAAGCATAGACATATGGTAAACAAACTGCTTCGACAAATTAGTGATTTTGTTTTGGTACCATACGAGTATACTTTTGATTTTGAGAAAATGTCTGATTTTCTGCCGAATAATCGTCATTTGCGGGAAGTGTTGATTTTCCTTTTTCATTCGAAAAAAACGGCGGCTGAAGCGCATCGAGAGCTACAAAAAGTTTATGGAGATGCTGCTTTAAGTGAAAGAACGTGCCGAGATTCGTTCCATCGCTCCAAAGATGGTGATTTTGATGTTGACGACTGTCCGCGTGAAGGAAGGCCAACACCCTTCGAAGACGCTGAATTGGAGGCATTGCTCAATGAGGATCCGTGTCAAACGCAAGAAGAGCTTACTTCAGTATTACGGGTTACCCGCCAATCCATTTCCAAGCGATTGCATGCTTAGAGAATGATTCAGAAACAGGGGACTTGGGCGCCTTAAAACCAAGGGATGTTGAACCTCGTTTTTTCGCCTGTGAACAACTGCTGCAGTGGCAAAAAAGGCAATAAAGGAAAAAGTTTTATTCATCGCATCGTGATGAAAAATGGATTCATTATAGCAATCCATAGAAAATAAAGTCATGGAGACTGCCCGGTCATGCTTCTACGTCGTTGCCTCGGCGGAATAATCACGCTGCGAAGGTTATGCTATGTATCATATTTCACTCCGGATTCAGTTCTACCCGTAAGTCGGCATATTCATTCCGGAAGCAGAAATGCTCAATAAACTAATTTTTGGGGTATCTGCCTAAGAGCATCGTCAAAGAAAAAAATTGTTTCGGGGACTCTATATCGTTGATTCTGCACGTCGACAACCTATCTTGGCTTACAGCAGACATTGAATAAGTTTAAAATAATAAAAAAAGTTTAAAAATACAAAAAAAAAAAAACCATAGCTGTTAGCCATCAGTCACTCTGATTTTACCTCGTTCGATTTTTCCATTCCTCGAAGCTGAAATTAATTCGCCGTATACTCGTTTTGAGTCTATTCATTCTATATAAAAAAAATCACTGGCAGACGAAAGCTGAAACTAAAATTAAGAACCTAAGCTGAAGAATTGCAAAGTCAAAAAAAAAAAAAAATATACACAGCTACTCACTTTCATCACTAGTCCGCAATTCCACATCTTTTTAATCATAAATTCAAATTTTTGTTCTGAAAATATTTTTAAGGGATTGAGGTGCCATAAGAAATATATTTAGCTGGCAGCTCTACATTATTGCTCTACTCTCAAACTTCGATATTCAACCACTTCAAATTTTTCATAAACTATTCTCAACAAAGTTTATGTGAAGGTGTCCCTGCCTGTTAGTTTAAATGTTGTACTGAAGTTGCTGTAAAATAGCAATAATACTTCATTGTTCACTGAAGTGCATACACATTCACGCACACATACATCCATACCAGAGTCTGCAGAGTTTCTGGGTTGCATAGAGTGTAGCGCATCAGAACAATTTGAAAAAAATATGAACAAGTTTTCTTACAAATAGTCCCTCTACACACTTCGGTCGCTATAGTCGCCTGTGTGTGTGTATATCGCAAGCTTTTTTGAAGCACGTGGGTTCGATGTCAAACAGCATTATATGTATGCAAAAACTGTCTATCTGTTGCAGGCAAGGAGCAGAAAGCTGACATATTGTAAGTTTAGCTATTTGAAAATTCACATTCTTTCCGGTTAGTTCAATTCATAAGGAAAAAGTTATTTAGAAGTTTTCCACGTGAGACAGTGATCGGCAATGCATTCTTGAAGCATTTCACATTGCAGCGGTCGATTTGGATATAGGCAGTGAACAGCTTTTAGTACAATCACAAATTTGGTTTTGAAATGCTGATAACTATGTATATTTTTCTCTCGAATTGAAGCATTCCTCAATCCACGTTTTCTTTCGTCTATCTACCTCCGACTTTACGGCGCTCACTTTTCGCACTTTAGATGACTAAGCTTCACAAATTCCTATTCATATTATCTACCAATAATTTAGTTGCCGATGGAAGGAGAAGTATGTCAAAGACCTTCACAAGTCGTACCGAAGCAAAACCAAAACCACTCGGGTTCCCTTTTTAATTTTTTTTAAATCTACCCGGCTTCCGAAGAAATCTGTGTAGATCTTGTGGTGCCAAGGCTGGGCAAACGCATAGAGAGTGGTCCGCCATCTCATTCTCCTCCCCACATGCTGGGCAGAGTGCACTGTCTGAGATGCCCAACTTTTCCATGTGTTTTGCTCATAGAAAGTGGCCCATCATCAGTCCCACCAGCTGCCTACAGTCCCCTCTGCTTAGTGACAGGAAGAACTGCGGCAGTCGGTTGGACATGACAGGTAACATCAGTTTTGTCCATCTGCAGCCTCTCTCAGACTGCCAAGCTGTGGGTTAGAGTAACTCGTTTGCTAACCGTGGCTTAGATGGCTGCAAAAGGGAATGGCAGAAAGGACTCCTGGCCAAGGAAGTTGGCCTCAAAGCACATTCTGGCTACATAAATACTTAAGTACTTTCTTGCCGATAGATTATTAATAAGTCCTAAGATGGTCCAAACGATAGGCAAAATGAAGTACCTCCTTTTATCGAACTGTCGGTCACGTCACTATTAACAGTTATGATTTCGAGGTTGTAAGAGACTTCATGTATCTAGGAACCGGCATTAGCACCGATAATAACGTCAGCCTTGAAATGCTACGGATAATCTCAATTGTCCACAAGTGCTACTTTGGACTAAGTAGGTAATTTTGTAGTAAAGTCCTCTCTCGAGGAACAAAATTAAAACTCTAAAAGGCTCTCATCATACTTATCCTATCGTATTGAGAAGAAGTGTGAACGATGACAACATCCGCTTAGGCGTCACTTGGAGTGTTTGAGAGAAAGATTATAAGTACCATAAGCGATGGAACAATGAGCTGTTTGAGCTTTACGATGGTATAGACATGGTGCAGGGAATAAAAATCCAAAGCCTCCGTGAGCTAGGTCATGTCATCCCAATGGATTCATGGCTCTGAAAGTTTCCGATTCGGTACCAGTTGGTGGTAGCAGAGAAAGAGGAAAACCTAATCTCTGTGGGTAAAATCAGGTAGGACTTGGCTTAACTTGGTGTGTCCAACTGGCTTCGGTTCGCTTAGTTAAGCTTGTCAGTTAAGATGCCCACGCCTCGCTATAAGATTCGTTCATTTCTATCACAGCTCCAGCTCCCAAACCCTCCGAATAGCACCTACAAGTCACCAGCATTTTTAGCACTAGTGAAACTATCGCTTGCTAGTCCGAATGGATACAAACGCTCCGGCTCTAAAAATATTCGATGCGGTACCAGCTGGTGGAAGCGCAGAAAGAGAAAGGCCTCCTTTGCGTTGGGAAGGTCTAATGGGGAAGAACTTGACTTCACTTGGTGTGTTCAATTGGTGCAGGTTAGTTTTAAGCTCGGTTATGGTTATCGTAAGTGGTTATCGCGCCAATGAAGAAGAAGATGGTAAGTGCCTCTCTATATGGTTTGTTCAGTTCTATGAGTGTTTCGAGCCGGAACTCCACCGATTGCCAGGTCACCATAGGTCACCGATATTTTTAGCACCAGCTGAGAAGAGTTGGCGGCACGGATTCAATGGTCAGTGGATAGTTGTGAACTGAGGTGTGGCCTAGGTGGTCACCACCAATACATACAACTACTACTTATCTTCCGGAGTAGCAACTGGCTCAGCAACAACGAGTCGCTTGAACGCATGGCCACTGCTTTTACTGTGTGACGCTCTGCTAACCGATATCGGAATGTCTATCTAATAGGATTAGCAGGTATGTAACTACCTCAGTCCGACTTCCTTAGGCTTCGGTTCCCAAAAATGCACTAGAAAATTTTCCATTGGTACTACCCTGCAGCCAGCTCTCATCACCCGCTGGTGACCTGTAGCCACTAGTACCGATCGTGCTGTGATAGCCTAATCAGAGTAAACAAAGTTGTGGAGATATTTCGGCGAATAACTACTAGGCTGTTACTCGGTTAGAGGAACTAGGATGGCTAAATAAAGAAGTAAGTAAGTTTTACAAGGTGGCGCAAAAGTAAACTTGCGATGTTTTTTGGCTGTAATTTAAAAAAAATGAAAAACTTTGATTCTTCTTGTGGATTATTTTTATTTGGTCTTTTAATTTTTTTTACATCAAGTCGAGAATATGATGTCATGTAAATGACCGCTGCCACAGTTGATTGCCATTTGAGCGCTTTTTATGGCATTTTCCATCACTTTGGCCAAAACTTCCGGCGATAGGTCCTCACATTCTTGACGGATATTGTCTTTAAGAGCTGCAAGAGTCTGAGGCTTGTTGACATAAACCCGTGACTTCAAAAAGCCCCACAAAAAGAAGTCTGGAGCGGTCAAATCAGGCGATCTTGCTGGCCAGTGCAAATCGCCAAAACGGGAGATTAGGCGCCCGGGAAATGCATCCTTCAGCATATCGGTTTTGTCTCGTGCAGTGTGTGCCGTTGCACCGTCCTGTCGGAACCACATGTTTTCCAATCGCAATTCATCGAGTTGCGGCAAAAAGAACTCGTTGATCATTGCTCTGTAGCGCTCACCATTCACAGTAACCGTTTGGGCCGCGACGTCTTCGAAGAAAAAAGGTCCGATGACTCTTCACCGAAAACAGCACACCATACAGTGACTTTGAGCGGGTGTAATGGCTCTTCGTCGGTTACACGCGGATTTTCAGTGCCCCAGAAGCGTAAATTTTGCTTATTTACGTACCCGCTAAGATGGAAATGGGCCTCATCACTCATGATTATTTTTGATGAAAATTCATCTTCCTCTTGGTGGTGATTAAGGATGGCTTGAGCGTATGTTAGGCGCGATTGGCGGTCAACAGCTAACAGCTGCTGCACCGTCTGGACTTTGTACGGAAACATCTTCAAATCTTGTACCAAAATTCGCTGTAAAGACCGTCGACCGATACCCATTTGCGTGGCACGTCGTCTGGTCGATGTCGACGGCGCTTCCATGACATCCTCGGCTACAGCAGCAATATTCTCTGCAGAACGGCTACTCCGGGGTCTGCCACGCCTGGCAGCATCTCGTGTTGTGCCAGTCTCTTCGAGGCGAGCGGCTAAACGTCGCAGTGTTTCACTAGTAGGCGTTGGACGGCGAGGAAATCTGCGACGAAATTCACGTTGTGCCAAAGTCACCGACAGATTATTTGTCAAATAAATAGTCAGCAATATTCCGCGTTCTGGAGCAGTGTAGCGTAACATTGTTTATTAACGTGTATTTCGCATGTGTTTACTAGACAAATGTCAAAACAGAACTGACATTAGGGGCCAATCGCAAAATTTATAGCATTTTCTGATAGGAGGATTAGTTTAGCGCCACCTGTTATTATAATTTAGAAGGTTTTTGTGCATTTCTAAAGTATTTTTCAATCACCAGTAGTCCTTGCAAAAGTGTCTAAAAATTTATTTCGTGCGTACTTTTCGAATTTATGACCTAGCTAACATTTCATGTAAGTCGAATTTGTGACAATTTTAGTAATTGATTTCATATGATTTGCATACCAGTTCAATGACGTAAATGACGTAAATTCTATAGATACTTGAAGTAAATATTTTCGAACTTTACGAATGGATGTGAGGAGCTTTAAAAAAAAACATAATAGTTCAACACATGTTCAAATCTGAGCAAAAACGTATTTTTTATGAGCAGAATATTCATATACAACTAGAAGAACATACAAATGGTACGCAATGTGAATGCCTTTGGTTTCCTATCCAATATTTATACTATTTAAAATTATTTCCATTACTTCCAACATTGTGTAGTTTTTGCAGCTGTTTGTTGTTGCTGTTATGCTTAAGGAAACTTATCCAGTACTGGCCATCTTCCTGTATAGGATTAGCAGAGATACAAAAAAAGGAAAAAAGCAAAAGAAGGTAAACAAGTTTTTGAATTCACTTTTGTTGAAGAAGGTTTAGAATTTCCCTCTTTAAAGAAGGCAAATAAAAGATTTGTTGCTCTTCTAAGCTGTCACGCGTTTTGTGTCGCATAATATATGAATAGAAAATGAATAAGTAATTTAAAACTACAGAATGAAATCAAGACGCTGGTAGTGAAAAGTTTTATACGCAGGAAAAAGTGAAAACTTATTGTGAAGCTCAGATAAGGATTAGATTTTACATTCTTAACTCTTTTGTCCCGAGCACCAACAACACATTAAATACCTGTATCTTTAAATGTCTCTCGAATGCTTTAAAATTATACTGCATGACAACTCTGAATGTTGCTGAAAAGTAGATAAAAGTCTCTAGGTAGTAAAAGTTTAACAGCTAATCTCTTTTTCTGTCCTCAGTTGGTAATGGAAGTATCTGCATGACCATCCATTTCTTTGAGTGAGCTCAAAATGCAGCAGAAGTTAGGCCTCAGTACCTTTCAAAGTCATGCTTAAAAACGTGTAGTCTTCACTCAGGAAGAATTGATTCCGTATACTCCTTCAATGCGGCATTTAGAGTCAAAAGCAAGAATGGAAATCCAGCATCGCATAAAATGAGGCTGCAACTTAGTCTCTACAGTTTTAGTTACGCTGAATTTGTAATGATATTTGGATACTGAGATTTGAGAAGGGTTATTTCTGTGCTCCACATTCCATATATAATCATGTGTTGCCCATAACGGGCAGTTTCTGCACCAGCCTAAGCCTTAGGGCGCTCTCTGCCACTCTTATTATAAATATTATGAATAAAGCAGCTTCAGTGCCTCAAGCGAAGCCCACTGACCATAGTTCCCGAATCCTTAATGTGAACTTAGCCTCAAGGACACTCTATCTTTCTTCTACTACATACAGATTAAGTTTTTACATGATCGACTTTAAAATAGTTTTAAATCAGTGTCCAGTCCAAGTGAATTGTTAAAAATTGACTATTATTTTTTCTCGCAAAAATAAAAAAAAATTTCTGAATAACAAAAACTCCTTAAGTTCAATTTAAATAAATTTGACACCAATCAATTCGTCCTAAATTCCACATGCTTTACCCTCTAAGTTTTCTCTTTTCCCCTTTCTCCATACAAAAGTTGATATAACTTTTCTGTTTTAATACAAATTAAGAGTAGTAAATCTCATCAAAATCAGAATAAAATTTTAAATATTTTTCTTCAACGACTAAAATTCGAATTTGTAAAATTGGACAATAAATATTTTTTTCGGAATATTTCAATTCCACAGCCATCTAGCGCACCACTTCTACATTAATTATTTATCCAGGTGTGAACAATAGATTATTAATTATACTTTTGAGATGAAACAAATCGCAACATTACTACAACTTTTCAATATATCAGGACACCAGCGCCAAATAGCAGAAAAATAAACACATTCTGCACGACAACTTCTGTATATCTTTGGAACGAAAAAAAGATGCTAAAGATTATAAAAAATAACAAAAAAAATTCACTGAAATTACCAACTGCTCTCATTTGTTGCTACTCCGCATTAGCGCAACATAAAATGTTTCACAACATGTTGCTAAGAAAGCAGTTCCGACGCCGCCGCCAACATAAACTATATCAAAGCTTGATTTTCTCACTGTCGCATAGACGAAGGTAACTTGAGCATGTAGTGCACATACATACATACATGTTTATGTTTAAACACAATTAGCATTTGGAGAGAAATGTTTGTTTTTGTTTTTGCTGCTCACCAAAACACTTAATAATGACCGTGAAAAAGATTGAATGAAAACAAATATGCGCTGAGAAGAACAAAAACTAAATGGCAGGAATTAAGTAGACATCAAAAGAGAAAACCAATGAAATAGCAAGACAAGAAGTTTTTAGCGGAAAAAGAGGAGAAACAGAGAGAAAAAAATAAAATAAATAAAATAAAAAAAGCAATGTTAAAACTCGATCTCTGGTTGATTCCACCTGGTGTTGTCGTGTTGCTGATGGTGGCATCTTTGAACAGCTACTGTTTTGATTTTAATTTTTGTTTTGTTGACACTCTTCTGCCTATTTGTCTTTCTCGTTGGACCTGCAGTGCGCATGGCTTGAATTCTTTTTTCTGCTTTTGCATTTTGGTTTGCTTTTGCGCTAGGAACATTTCAAAAACGAGTTCCCCTGGCAGGTAGCCAAACAAGTTTTGGGTAATAAAAATATGAATGTATGGACATGTGTCCATTTGTAGGGAGGTAAAGCATACATAGTTGTGGTTTTATTTCATTTCATTTTGTGAGGCTTGGCATATGTTTATACGTGTGTTTAGTTGAAACAAAAATAATAATACAAAGTAAACAAAAATTGGCATATATTTTGTGCTTTGAAAGCCCTGGTGAAAATTTCTTTCATACTAACTAACGTTTGCATAGCTAATTAATAAAAATACACTAATTTCTAATCTTTTGTTCAAAGATTTGCAAGGAATGAGAAATCGGGAGTGCAAAGTGATATTCCACTTTAAGGGAATGCTGCGAAAAATAAATAAAAAAAATCGATAGAAATTTGGATAAATAGCAAAGGCGAATATCATATTTTATTTTTTTATTAAATTTAAAAAAATATCTTTTTTTTTTCAAAAATATGTATAGTTTTTTATTAATTTATTAAAAATATTATATTTTTCGTTTTTATTAATATATTAAAAATAATATATTTAATTTTTTTAATTTATTTTTTAAAAATATTTAATTTATTTTAAATTTATTTATTAAAAACATTATACTTTATTTTTATTTATTTATATAATAAAAATATTTTTTTTTTATTATTAAATAATCTAATAATTCGATTTCATCAAAATAATCACATTTTTTTATTAATTCATCATATTTTATTCTTTTTATTAATTTATTTAAAAATATTATACTTTTTTTTTATTAAATAATCTAATAATTCGATTTTATTAAAATAATCTAATTTTTTTATTAGTTTATAACATTTTATTCTTCTTATTAGTTTATTTAAAATATCGTATTTTATTTTTTTATTAATTTATTAAAAATATTATATATTATTTTTTTATTTATTTGCTAAAAATATTATATTTGTTTTTTTTTTGTTTTATTAAATAATCTAATAATTCAAATTTATTAGAATAATCTAATCTTTTTATTAATTTATCATATTTTATTTTTCTTATTAATTTATTTAAAATATCATATTTTATTTTTTATTAATTTATTAAAAATATAATATTTTATTTTATTTATTTATTTATTAAAAATATTATACTTTATTTTTTTATTAAATAATCTAATAATAAAGGACGGCCGCCATAGCCGAATGGGTTGGTGCGTCACTACTATTCGGAATTCAGAGAGAGAACGTCGGTTCGAATCTCGGTGAAAGATCAAAATTAAAAAAGGCCTCCGAGTGTATTTCTGCCATGAAAAAGCTCCTCATAAAAATATTTGCCCTTCGGAGTCGGCTTGAAACTTTAGGTCCCTCCATTTTGTGGAACAACATCAAGACGCACGCTTCAAATAGGAGGAGGAGCTCGGCCAAACACCCAAAAAGGGTGTACGCGCCAATTATATATATATATATAATCTAATAATTCGATTTTATTAAAATAATCTAATTTTTTTTATTAATTTATCATATTTTATTCTTTTTATTAATTTATTTAAAATATCATATTTTATTTTTTTATTAGTTTATTAAACAATTTATATTCTATTTTTATTTATTTATTAAAAATATTATATTTTATTTTTTTCTTTATTAAATAATCTCATAATTAAGTTTTATTTAAATAATCGAATTTATATTTTTGCAAATATTTTTATCATAAATTGGCTTAGCAAAATATTCTAAGCTCATTTTTCATTTGGATTAGTTTACAGAGTTAAAACAACAAAACAAATCATCAGCTGTTCGTGAAACATGCAAGGCTTTGCACACTTTGCGTTTTTGCCCTTTGTTTGTATCTCTTTTCTCTTCGAAGACGATTGCTGTCGAAATCTCAGAAATTTTGCGTAATTTTCTCTGGCTTTATCGCTTCCAGTTTTCCATATTATTATAAAATGTGTCAATACAATTTTTTACATATTGACCCAGTTTCTTGAAGCTAACAAAATTTATCTTATTCTTTCCTTTCTCAGATTTTGTTATAATTTTACACATTTATTTGCTGCATTACCATAACTGGGACAACGATATCGGGTGGAGAATTGCAAGAAAACAGCTGTTTTCTAACATCAGCGGTTGCGCTTTGCCACACGGCCGCTCTCCCTCTCGCTCTCTTAGTATTTGCGCTCATAAGCTGAATTATCGTCTCTTCAGCTGCGCTCTTTTATCACCAGGTTTTGGGTGGTATCTACAAGATACACAATTATTGTTACTTTCCTTTCATTTTTGCAATCATTTTCTGTACTCACTTCTTCTACTTGTTCGCCTTTGTTCTCTATTTATTTCTACGTTTTTTTCTTTGTTTTTATTTGAGTCCGTTTTATTTGGCTCATTTTATGTCTTTTTTCTGAGCTCAGCTGAGCTGCTTCTCACACGCCTTCCTTTTGCTGTCGCTATCGTTGCGCTAAGTTGCTGCCACTATAGTAATTTTCTTTTTGTTTTTTCTCTTTTCTTTTTTTTCGCTTTGTTGGCATTGTTGTTTGTGTTTCGACACGATTTCTGAGTGCATGTGTACTTAAAAATTCGCTCGCTCGGTGCACATGTACCCAGTTGGCATGGTATGGCGGTGGACTTTGGCAGCGTTAAACACTACGAATTCTGACTAATGTGAACGAACTGCGGTAGGAGTGAGTGTTCACGTGTATATAAGTACATATACATATGTGTCTATGTATGTATGTATGTATCGTCGTTCTACGTACTTTTGTATAATAAATATTATGGCTGTACTGAGAGATCGTCAGACGGTTGGTTGGTTGAAGGGGTTGCGAATGTTAATTCGATATTCAAACAATTCGTATCATAATGGGTATGTGCGTATATGTATGTAAACTAGGGTGATCAGCCGGGTTTCCAGCAGGGCTTTCGGCTTAAATTGTTTTGTAAAAAACGAAGCAAATACAGTAAACAGGTGATGTCTCTTTGCTGTCACCCAACTATCTGAAAGGGTACTGTTAAGTATCGAATGAACCACAATTCTATACAAGAACCATACTTGAATAATTTATTCTACTAAGAGCTGTTGGTAATACAATTTTTATTTTATCAAATTTAAATGTGATATTGAGGTACGATGCAGCGTGCGACCTTAGTTCCGGTAAATCTTCAATTTTATATTTTTTCATTTGAAAACCCAGGGCGTTGGTGCCAAATATGTACATATGCGGGCTGTTTGTCTGATATTATTTACTTATTTCTTTAATCATGTCTAGTTTATATAATTGACACTTGAGTTTTAGGCACCAAAAAAGTATGAATTTAATTATATATCACAAGAAAAAAAAATATTTTACTTTAACTTTTTGTAGTAAAGCACATAGAATTGATAAAGATTTATAAATAAAAAATATAACAGTCTGGGAGAACTCTCTCATCAGTCTCGTATGATCTTATCTACCACGAAATTCATTGCTCTCTTTAATTTTTTCTCATTTCCTTGGGGTTAGGATAAATTTAAAACCAAAAATATTTAGAAAAATTTAAACTGAGATATAATTTCTATGTATCGGAGCATAACCTTCATAGATTGTTCTGTTAAGGCCAACAAAAAAACTTAAAAATTACGAAAATGTCTGCATGGAATATTAAAATTTATTCGCTGAAAAAGAAAAGGGTAATCAATCTGGTCGAAAATAGGATCAAAATGACCAAAACAGGCAAGAGAGTGCTCTTTTAGGAGAGAGTGCTCTGTTAAAGATAATAAGCGAATTAATCGGCACCGTGATTCGTACAAAGAATCCACTAAGAAAAGTTAAAAGAGTGCTGCCCAAAACGAACAAAGACCTACTGGGCTCTTTCCTATCGGCTTATGTGGTTGACATGATAAGGCCTCCAAACCTGCGTATTTAAATTTCGCATAAAAAACAGAGTAAAAAACAATATTTTTTAAGTGGAAAAGCGAAATTAGAAGAGTGGCGTTTAATAAATGCAAGCATGGTTAAAGAATTGAAAAAAAAAAAAATAAATAAATAATGAAACTTAAATGCCTAGTGAAACTCAAACAATTATCAAAATACACGTTTAAGCCTTTAATATTTTTCAACCTCCTTAAGGAATATGCCCCCTAGGGCGGGTCGATTTAAAAATCGCTCATTGCTCTGTGAAAATCGTATTCTAGGGATCAAAATAAGAAACTTTTAAAAATTTAAAAATATCACCATTTTTGGCCTTTACATGAAAAAATCAGCTTAATGGCTATTTTTTTCTTTATTTTTATTTATTTATAATAATATTTATTATTTATTTATAATAATATTTATTATTTATTTATAATAATAATATCTATTTTTTCTCTTAAGAAATTTATTTAGTCAGAACATAATATGTAAATAAAAAAATTAATTTAAGTGAGTTATAGAAAAGAAACTAAAAAGTTCGACCCAAATTGGGGGACATCAGAATTCGTTTTAGAGGTATGGTTCCTTCGGCAAAGTTTCTTATTTTGATCCCTAGAATATGATTTTCACAGAGCAATGGGCGATTTTTTTGCCTCCCCACAAAAGACACTAAAAGTTCGACCCAAATTGGGGGACATCAGAATTCGTTTTAGAGGTATGGTTCCTTCGGCAAAGTTTCTTATTTTGATCCCTAGAATATGATTTTCACAGAGCAATGGGCGATTTTTTTGCCTCCCCACAAATCGACCCGGCCTAATGTCCCCAGAGGTTTCAATATCTGGGAATAAATTGCTTTGTGACCCTTTTTGAAGAAATAGTCGCCCAATTATAAAAGTTATAAAGTTCTAATTGCAGCACCGATTAGTTTTTGAAACTTTTATTTCAAAATAAATTGGGGGACCTCAGCAGAAGAGAAGAAATTTAGACGAAGAAAAGCAAGTAGAAATTAGTGTTTTTTTCAGCTCTACGACAATAACAAATTTAAGTGTTCATACTGTGGTGAAAGAGTTCCTACCTCATCTGCGATACAGAATTGTCATGAAAATATAATGTTATTAATATTCTGGGACAAACTTGCACTGAAATTAAGTGAAAACCGAAGATAATAGCTACATCAATGATGCATTTTTTTCAATTTGTCTAACCACGCCTATCGAAAGACAGAATGAGAGATTACAAAACGGATCGACAGCGTTTGTTCAGCGTTTTAGAATAATTTTCTATAGAGTAGATGATGCATTAGTTAAAACAATATTCGAAACTCATTTTATTATGTACCTACTTCTTACAATATAAATTGAAAAATTGCATAATTTCGCAAAAAAAAAAAAATGTTGAACTATAAAAATATCTTGAAAGCTTTGAACAAAAATGAACAATGCCTTATTTTGAAATACTTTAATTGGATATGCATACAAAATGTTTTAATCCATTAACGGATTCTCCAGACGTTAGAAATCTTTAGTCTTAATAAAAACAATTTATAATTTTTTTTGTACTTTTAATTATAATAAATAATTTGGTTTGCAAAATCGGTCCGATCAGCCTAAGGTAAATACTAAATGCATATAAAGCAGCTTAATAACCAAGAGAACAACAATGTAATGGCACTGCACTAGAGCTTTATGAAAGAGTGCTCTGGCCTTTGTGTGACGCTAGACACGCTTCTACAGACACATTATACATGCATATATAACATTTATAAACATCAAGGTATTCATATACTACTATTCATGTATGTATGTATGGATGTATGCCAAAATAAATTGCGCTGAAGCAGTTTGTGCAGCTTTGTTTGTATTTATAAACACGGCAGGAAAATCTGAGTGAGGGAGAAAAAGTTTTGGTGCTGCAATAATCATTATTTCGGCAAAAGGCACCATGGAGTGATTAATAAGGTAGCGGCGATCGTAGTACCGCTATTTCGCTCTCAGCGAATCGGAAAGAATCGCTGTATGTGTGACGTCGTACTTGTGCAATTGATTCGTGTGTTGATGGAGTAATTTCTTCTTCTTTCATTTTAGTTCACATTTTCACATCTCTCTCATGCAACTGCGCCAATGCGAAGTCACACACTCTTTTATGGGCTCAGGTTTTTGTCATTCCTGGCGAAAAGCAAACTAGTTCGCTAGACTAGTTTCACACCGTCTCAAAAGCAATCACTATGGAGTTTTTGTTGATCGTAAAGATCAGAACAGACTACAAGTCTATTTCCATGCCACTCATATGTATATTCATATCTTCAGGTACTTCATGTTATCCTTTACATCGAAAGACTAGAAGTTGGTTTCATTATTTGAAATTAACACTACAGCTAAAGAAAAAATGAATGCATAGTGTACTTACTGGCTGTCATTTGCTGTATTTGGTACTGGGTCGGAATTAACTAAAAATAAATCCAGTGAGGCACAATTCGATCTATCGAATTAGTTCGTTATTCAGTGTAGAAAATATCTGTGTAAAATTTCCTAGTTGCTTCTGAGAAAAAACGCATGAATGCAAATCAGCCCAAATTTACAAGAAACTCTTCAATTCAGTATTTGGTAGAAAATTTCCCTACAAGGCATACTCTCAGATATGAGCAATTTACGCCGCTATATCTGCTGTTTAGGCTAGTCCGTTGCCTATTGGGGCGATATTGCCACATACATACAAGCATACAGAAGAAACAAAGATCAGCAAACGGCAGCAGATTCATGTGATGCGTCATAAAGCCTCTGGTTCGTTAATGTTTGTTTTATTGTTATTGCACATTTTTTTTATTGACTCACTTTCGACTGGCTAGTTCCAAAGTTCAATGCCGTGAAACATTTGCGCATATATACATATACATGCATGTATGTATGTATAAATGCATGTGTGTCCGATGAGGAAATACGCCTCTTGATTTGCTGTATGGCTGCATGAAAGTGTGTATAAAAATAAAAAAAAATTTTAAAAATAAAAATTGAAATAAAAAAATATTCCAAGTGGTAAATTGCTATTTTTAATTTTATTTGTTTCTCATTTTATTGCATTTCTAGCTTCTTCTGTTGATGCCAATGGATGTGCTATAAAATATAAAAGGTAGAATTCGATCTGTTTGACTGCTTTTGTTAATATCTTCTACCTGCATATTTTGTATTTGCTTTGTTTTCAATTATATTTTGCTTGTGATTGGAGATTCAACAACAGGCGTGCTAAGAGTTTCGTCTTCAAATGTAAGAATAATAAAAATATACATATTTGAATGTGAATTCAATAAACTAAATTCTTAGCTTCAGGGAGCATCAATAGCAAATTTTTAATGTGAGTTTCCGGATCTGACTGATAATACCCTTTGACTATTGCTTTCAAGCTCTATGGGAAGTGAAACAGCTTAATTTATTAACTATGTATATTATTTTCGACTAAGATGGGTAGGCTATACCTAGAGAATAGATCGACGAGAACTCAACGAAAAATAATTGACAACGAAAGCAAGAGGCAGACCAAAATCAAATTGGATTGACGAATTAGAAGACGACATGGCGGAAACTCAAGACAACAACTGGAAGCAATCAACCAAAGATTGGAGCAAATGGCAACATTTTGTGCAGTAGACCAAAGCTCACAGAGCTGTACAGGGCTGTAGATCCAAATGCTGATGATGATGTTTTCAGAGACCTTAATTATCTACTAGGTAGTAATAAAAAAAAATCATTTAAACAACATTTCTGTTTTATATTATCATTTTAAGTTCTAAAGCTGTTAAAAAAACACCAGAGGTAAAAAAATGAAATGAAAAAAGGGTTAGAAAAAGATTTTTCAGATTAATTTTAAGTCGCTAAATACGAAAATGAGTTTCGTTTACTTTTCCAAAAAAACGTTTTCGAGTTATAGGAAAAAAAAACTCCAGAAAAGGCTCTAAAATTAATCCCTTTTTGCGTTGAACTATATAATATATAAAAATAATAATAATTGTTGCGTTAGGTGTTTGGCCGCTCTCCTCTTCCTATTTGTGGCGTGCGTCTTGATGTTGTTCCACAAATAAGGAGACCTAACGTTTTAAGCCGACTCCGAACCGAAGATTTTTTTATGAAGAGCTTTTTCATGGTAGAAATACATTCGGAGGTTTGCCATTGGCTGCCGATCGCTATTAGAAAAAAATTGTTTCTTGATTTTGATGTTTCATGCTCGGAGATTCGAGCCTACGTACTCCGAATGGTAGTCTCGCACCAATCCATTCGGTTACGGGGGCCCCCTTTTTGACTTATAGGCATTTAAATTTTGAATGAAAGGCAGATTTTCACGATTTTTCCAAACATTTTTTATTCTTATACATTATAACTTTTTCATTTTCTGGCCGATTTGGAAACTCTTAAGCTTCGCAATTTGGTAATAAAATTTTCTCTAATACAATCTTTTTTTTTACACAATTTATCAACCAAAAATTGTGTAAAAAAAAAGATTGTATTAGAGAAAATTTTATTACCAAATTGCAAAGCTTAAGAGTTCCCAAATCGACTAGAAAATGTAAAAGTTATAATAAATGAATATAAATAAAAGCAGTGAGTTTACATTTTTGCTGCATTCTCTCATTGCAACCGGAGGAATGATAAAAAATGGAAAGTTATTTGGCAGATTTTCAACTGAAAGCGTGGAAGTGGCAGAACCTGAAATCTCGTAGCTGCTTTTGCCTACTCAAGGCCTCATCCCTACTAATTACCACTCAGCCAGTTGAACTCTCATGAAAGGGAGTTGCCTTGCACGGCTGACTAGCCCATTCTTAAGTTATGACGACATCTTAGGAATCTTGTTCACCTGAAACCTATATGCAATCATGCACATACGAAGTGTGTTCAAAAAGTATCGCGCATTTCGAATTTTCGCTGGTTACGTACATATATTCGAATTTCGATTTTTTTGTGGCGAAATGTTGGTACTCATGCCTTTCACTCAAGGCGAATTTGATTGTTCAGTTAATTGTTGATAGCTGCTTTGGTTGCACGTGTTTCGGCACGTCTTCAATGTTTACCTATTCAAAAAGATAGATCAAATAACCTGTATCAAATTTTGTGTGAAAAACGAAATTAAGTGCGCGGATGCATTCCGAATGTTGATTGTGTCATACGGACAAGCTACTTTGGACCAAAGCAACGCATGAACATTGCTAATGAGATGTTGGACTCTGTCCGCGATGACCCAAATTTGCTCCAGAGGGTCATAACTGGTTACGTATCGTAGGTTTATGGGTATGACGTGAAAACCAAAGGTTAATCGTCTCAATGGAAGCTGCCGTACGAACTAAGACCGAAAAAACGCGCGAAGTTCGGTCGAATGTAAAAGTTTTTCTTACCATTTTCTTCGATTTTAGGGGCGTTGTGCATCATGAGTTCTTGCCACAGCAATCCACCAGAAACGTCTGGTTTTGTGGAAGAACAAAAATTGGCTCTTGCATCACGATAACACTCCTGCTCACACATCGTTGCTTGTGCGCGACTTTTTGGCCAAAAACAACACACTATGTAATGATGCCACAGCCACCGTATTCCCCAGATCTGGCCCCCTGTGACTTTTTCTTGTTCCCGAAACTGAAGAGGCCCATGAAAGGACGACGCTACGGTACGATTGACGAGATAAAGACGGCATCGAAGGAGGAGCTGAACGAGATAAAAAAAAATGATATTTTGAAGTGCTTCGAAGATTGGAAAAAACGTTGGCACAAGTGCATAATATTTCATGGGGATTACTTTGAAGGGGACAAAGTAGAAAATTCACGATTCTTTTTGAACACACCTCGTACATATACAGTGAAGGACTTAAGTCTGCATACGGGAGCATAAGTTCTTATTTCCCAGAAGATATAAAAAAACTGAAAAAACTCTTGATCTGGTTTTTTCGGAATTCATATTTATTCATAAATTAAAAAAAATTGAATTACTTCACTTGCTTTATAATAAAGCGATATTGTGTGGCATATTTGACATCATTTTTGATAAGCATGTCTGGGCATTCAACAATAAGACGCATGCCACATATAGAAAGAGGAGCTCGGCCGAACACCTAAGTGTACGCACCAATTAATTTTTTTTATGCTTTTTCAACTGCAATTTATAGGTGAGTCTTTTAGTGCATCAATCATTATTATTTTTAACAGCTACTGACTTCCTGTTGCTTATCTGCATTGCGTCGGTTAAAAATAATTCTTTAATTTCGCAGATAACTCACTTATAAACAAAATATTTCTTTCAATTAGCTCAGAAAGTTCAGGTCCATGCGATGTTATCATTCTTTGGAAGTCAATAATGTTGGTAGTCCAAGATAAAAGGAATCAAAGAATTATCAAGAAGGTCAACTGGTATATAAAGAATGTTCTCTGGGCGCTATGCGCTATTTGAGTGAGAAAATTAGTTGAAAAATACCAGATTTGTGCAAAAAGAATTAATGGACTTTATAAAACGACAATGCACTATCGCGCAAAGCTATTCCTATCAGCGAATTTCTGATCAATAACTCCACAAATATTGTCGAAAAACTACTGCATGCAACTGATAAGGCTTGGGCTGACATTTTTTTCCTTTCAAAATTCAAATTACCACTTTCAAGGTAAACGTATGCAGGCCATAGGGAACATAAACAGGGAAGGTCCTACCAAGAACTGATGACAATTCCGAAAGATCGGTTTCAAAAATGTTTATAATTCGCGCTTACATCCTCTGTGGGTGGCTTGGCTGTCATTCTCTTATTATTTGTGGTTTTCTTCTTGTCGACGCACGTCACAAATAGAAGGAGGAGCTCGGCCAAACACCGAACATTAAGAGTTCGCGCCAAATATATATTTATTCATTCTTGATGGTTTTCCACAAATGAAGGACCTACAGTTTTATGCCACCTCCGTACAGCAGATATTTTGTATGAGTATTTTTGTCATAGTAGAAATACAGGCAGGCTTGCATTGCCTACCATCGCTATTAGAAACCACGTTTTCTGTAATTTAGTGTTTCACAAGTGCATTGCTTCGGAAGAGATTTGCTTGGTAGACGAAAAAATTAATTTAATTTCATAATAAAAATTAAAAAAAAAATAATTATTTCATTGACCAATTTTCTGTAAGTTTTGATAAATTTTGATCTGATTATTGCTAGATATAAATTTTTCCCCATCACAAACTATGTTGCTTGCGAAAGCCCCTCGAAAAATATGTCGCCGCTATTCATAATTCTCATCCACCATCACTTGTAATTTGACGTTTTCAAAATTATTTTTTGCACTTTCAAATTCTTCATTTTTCACACCGAAAACGTCACATCTACCTTGAAGTTATTGGAGTCGCCCCAGTGAATGCTCGCTGTAAGCCTCTGTATCTGTCTAGAAGAAATCGTTGTGATTCACTTGCTGTATTTTTCAGTCGCAAGTCTGGCCAGTTTGAAGTCAAAAGCTTGGACCAAATTAGCAAATGACAAAAAAATCGTTTTGTTCTGGGGAATTTTTATATTTTTTTGCGAAACATTTTTGAGTAGAAGTTTTTTTTTTTAAATTATATTTTACTACGAAATTTATTTTTAAATGTAGTTTTTTTTCTTGTCGGTCAAAAATTACATATTTTATTTACAAATTTTTTGTAAGAACTTTGTTTTTAAATGTGTATTTTATCTTCATTGGAAAAAT
This sequence comes from Anastrepha fraterculus, assembly GCA_037575425.1. NCBI lineage: Eukaryota > Metazoa > Arthropoda > Insecta > Diptera > Tephritidae > Anastrepha > Anastrepha fraterculus. Next base: position 61,822 of record JAYXIM010051116.1, read on the forward strand.
GATATTTTTTGGTTAAATATTTTTTTGGGGAAGAAACTAAACATTTTTGTAGAAAAAATTGTTTAATAAAAAATATTAAAAAAAAAAATTTTTATTAAACAATTTTTTTTAAAAAGTATATTTTATCTTCTTTGGAAAAATGATATTTTTTGGTTAAACATTTTTGGGGAAAAACTGCAATTACGGGAATAAGGCAATTTTTTTTTTAATTATATTTTATCTTCTTGCGATAACATTTAATTTTTTAGTTAAACATTTTTAGGAATACATTTTTTCAAGTATCTACATGTTTTTTAAGTATGTTTTTTAAGTACATTTTTTTTAAGATAAAGGATACTTAAAAAATGTTCTTTAAACAAATTATATATAATATTAATATAACTTTTTATTATTATTATAACTTTTTGGAAAGATAATATTTTATCTGCTTTGGAAAAATGATATTTTTTAGTTAAACATTTTTGGAAATAATTTTTTTTAAAAAGGATATCTTAGTAATTTTTTTTTTATATCTTTTTTATATTATATATATTTTTTAGTTAAACATTTTTGGAAATATATTTTTTTAAAACGGATATTTTAGTAAATTTTTTTTTATATATCTTCTTGAAGAAAAATTGTATTAGATTTTTCAGTTCAAAATATTTGGTTATCCATTTATTTTAAACAATATTTCATGAGATATTTTTTAAAAGTACCAAAAATATTTAATTTAGCAAATATTGTTTTATTAAAAATTTATTTTATCGTCTTGGGAAAAAATTATATGTATGTTTTAGTTAAACTTTTTTAAAATGAAAATTTTATCTTCTTTCAAAAAATGTAATATTTTAGTTAAACATTTTTGGGAAGAAGCTTTTTTTAAAAAGTATATTTCATCTTCTTCAGGAAAAATGATGTTGAAAATGTTTTGGCATAAATTGTTTCTTTTATGCTTTTTAAATTTCATAAAAAAAAATGAAAATTTTCATGAACATTTTTTTTAAAAGTACCAAAAATATTTAATTTTTTATTTTATTTATTTATTTATATAAGCTTATACAATGTAAATTTACATATGTACAACCTAAAAAACATGCAGCGCTAGCATCAGAGGCTATCAGCTGATATTTAATTTTACTTTTCTGTACTGTACTAAATATTTGTTTTTTTTTTTTTTTGAAAGTTTACGTTATCTTCTTGGATCTGTTTTAGTTGACCACTTTTGGGAAAAAATTAAAAAAAAACAAATTTTGTTGGCTCTTTTGAGAAGCTTTAATGCTCTTAACTGGACTTTACAAGCAGAGGTCAAAGTCATAAAAGCTTTTGGTGGCTGGTACAGATTGAAAATTCCAGAGCTTCTAACTAGCGGCATCTATGACTGAACTCCGGTTTCTTCTTGCTTTCTTTGATGCCCAACTGGAAAAATACTAACATTTTGGTAGACAACCCAATAAATTTATTGTGCTTCATTCCCCTGGTGTGTTCAAATTTTATACCCCTAAATTTTGATCTAAAAATTGAAGCACGCGTTGTTTTTTGACGCCAATGAGACAATCGCCATATGGGGCACAGTTAAGCAAAATAAAGGGGAGCCGAGTGCAGTACAATGGATTTGATTGTGTCTGAGTGGTGCTGCACTTGCTGGTCTGTCCCGACAAAAAAAAAGAAAAAAAAAAAAACAGAAGCAAAATAGAAGAGATATACAACATGTTTCAGAGCACTCGTTTGCATCTATTTCACTTCCAAAATTGTAAATCGAAAAAATAAATTCGGTATAGGTACGTTCGGGTCGCCCTAAAAAAAATGTTTTTTCTTGATATAAATAAATAAATAATTAAATACAATAAATAAATTAATAAGTAAATAAATAAATATTTTTATTCTTTAATATTTATAAATGGGCGTCTTTTAAGGGTAGCATAAAAAAAAATTAAATAATATTTTTTCGAAATAAAGCGTAGAGAATAATTTTTTGAACATTTGGAAAGAGATATCAGAGGAGGCTGTTGAATAATAAAGATCTGTAAACATTTTATTTTATTTTACTACATTATAAAATTTTCCGAAAAGTGTATTATTCCCATGGAAAAAATTTAAGAAATAACAAAAAATTAAAAATTTAAATTCCCATGGTTGCATCTACGCGAGTGGCAACTTAAAAAAAAAATTAAAAATTACTATATCACTATGCATAGGTATCAGTGAGCTTTGACAAAACCATTTAATTGGACTTTACTTTTATAATATAATATTTCTTATTAATTGCTGGGTTTCACTGCAAAATTTAATCTATTACTCATTCAAAGCTACAACTTAAAAGTCCATGTCAATTAAATGTGAATTGAATTACTCAAGTTTTCTGAGAAATATCAGCATTTATTGCGCTGAAAGTAAAAACATCTAAAGACAAATAAGTTGCTTTGTTAAAAGTCCTCAGATATAATTATTTCCCTTCATTTTATTTTTTATTTTTATTTCTCATTTTATTTTTATTTTTTATTATTATTATTATTGTTTTTATTGCCATCATTTTCTTTGCGCTCTCCGAATTGTGTTATATGCATTAAGTGCCCACACGCCAGTAAGCCGTATATGTGTGCGTGTATGTTGGTGTGTTGAATCCATTTCCGCAACAGATACGGAATAGCTCATACTGGATGTATTCAAACATATTCGGTTTAATTCTTAAGTAAAATTTTATTTATATTAAATTGATTAAAAGCGTATTTATACGCAGCTACACGTGCCGCAGAATTATTGTGCATAATTTGTTTTTATTACTGCTGTCATGAAGCGGCTGAGCAGCTATCAATAAAAACCGAAGAAGAAAAGTTCAGTAAATGGCAAAGCGATTATGAAATGTAGCAAAATTCATTAATATAAAAATGCATGCCTGTTTGTTTGCCTTGTGTGCAGTTCTGAGCCATTCATATGATTGCGCTGAAATTTTAGTATGTTTTTCAGTTATGAGTTCTTTCGCTTTCGCTAGGTGGTGCTAGAGTCGTGATATTTTTAAACTTGTAAATTGGGATCGGATTTCAAGTTCAGAAAATGTGTTAGTTATACTATAAAAAGGAATATTTAGGATGCCACCAACGTAGATATAGCTATGAAGTGCGACTTTTAGAAGCAAAAGAGAAAGCACTGCTCCGCCAAATGCGTTGCCATTCAGCGTTCTACCCTCGTTTCCTAATGCAGAACTTTTCACTTATGACAACAAATCGGAATAGCCATAGCATTCCTTCGCGTCAGAATTGTTTGTATTTTGTATGCTTTGTCGGAAAAATTTTAATTTGTATACATGAATGTAAATATTTAAAATGTAAATAACTTATTTGGAAGGAGATTAACATATAACAAATCGCACGTTTGTGCTTATGATACTAAATGAAACGCTAATCCATGAACCAGAAATTTTATAAATTTTGTTTTTGTAATTTTTTAGTATAAAATATACCTTTAAATTTTTTTTTCGGAAAAAATTATATTTTTTAGTCACAAATTTTTGCTTAAGAAATCATTTTTGTTTAATTATATTTTGCCAAAAAATTTGTTTAAAAAGTATATTTTCTTGATCAAAAATTATATTTTTTAGTTAAACATTTTTGAGAAGACATTTTTTTATTGTAAATTGTATATTTTACTAAAAAAAATTTCAAAAAGTGTATGTGTTCATTGAAAAATTTGCTTAAAATAAATTATATTTGTTAATTAAAAATTTTTGAGAAGAAAACTTTTTCAAAAAATATAATATAACTTGGGAGCTTTTTCATATTTCTATTGAAAAAAAATGTACTATAATATGTCAGATATTTTCGTAAGTTCTAACCAGTTCTGTTGTATGCAGTACAGTGTACTCTTATGTATACATATATTCTCCAATAAATATTACGTATCTATAATAACGCATCAAAACACGTCTTTATTCCCATTTAGCGTAAGTTATACCTACATACCAAATTAGTAAAAAAAAAAAAAATCTTAAAACTCACACAACTCTATTAATTTTAATTCAATTACACTCAAATATAGCTCATTCGACGCAAAATTAAATTTACTATAACAGTAGTGTACTAAAAAAAAATCCTCACTAACGGATAATATCGTAAAAATTATGTCAAAGTTGAAAAAATAGAGAAAAAATAAAAAAATTCCAAATACTTCCGCCTACAGTCTCGTCAGTTGTCATTTCAGAAAAATTGTCAACATACTGTCAAAAAGGTTTGTTTTTGTTCTGTCGAACTAAAAAAAATAATTCGAAATCGGATGGAAATTGGCGAAGTTAGGAGTGATTCTTCACATCAACCTACTGAAAAACGGTTTTATGGCCATAAAATGAGATTTTGGGGGTGTATTGAAAATTTCTCCTATACCATTTTTCTTAGTTTCTCAAAACCTACAAGTTATACTAGGTCTCCATAAAAGTATAATTTCACTGTCGCACAGTGTAATTAGTATAAAATATTTTTCGGAAAAATATGACATGTTTAGTTAAAAATTTTTGCTTTAGAAATCGTTTTTGTATAATTAGTTTTAAAAATATATTGCAACTTCTTGAGGAAAAATTATATTTTTAGTTAAACATTTTTGGGTATAAATTTCTTTTTTAAACAATATTTCATCAAATTTTTTTTTAAGTACCAAAGAGTAGTACCGTTGGGTGGTGTCCTTTCGCCCCTACTTTGGCTAGTTGCTATTGATGAAGTGCTGATAATTCTAAATTAGGGTGGTATCGGGATCGTTTCCCTTAGTCATGGCTGACATTTTGGAAAGGTCACTGGCTGTACTCAGTCGCTTGCCTACCACATGCGCTCTCCGAGTCAAAAACAACAAAACGGAGCTGATGCTATTTACCAGAAAATATGAGCCTCCACCTTATCGACTTCCCAAATTAAACAACCACGTTACCCCGCACTTGACTTCAAGCTCAAGCGGAATCTACACATTGAAAATCGGGTAAAGAAGGCCACTATAGCCTCTACTTCTACAAATCTAGGTTCGGTAAAAAATGGGGGCTCAAGCCACAGTCGTGCTGTAGATGTACAACGCAGTGGTTTCGCCAATTTTAACGTATGGCTGCCTGGTTTGGTGGCAAGCTCTTATGAAAGCCTATAATATCACTAAACTGGGGTGCAAAGAATTGAATGCATTGGCATCACAATCGGACTCAGAAAGTCTTTCGGACTCCTCGCCATTCAATTTCCTAACTCGTAGCTGTGTTTATCGGTCAGTGGACGATCGACACACACGCGGAAAAGTTAGGGTTACCATTTAACCCGCATTGCAGAAGCCCTGGGGGGCATTTCAGAGAAGGAGACTGTTGATCACTTTCTCTGTAAATGGTAGCTTGGGCTTGGTAGCTAGACGATTAAGGTCATTGAGTGCTTCTTTCTTCGATAGCAGTGCGCCAACCTAAATCCCATCAATTTTCTCCATTATGTCAACAGCTCTGGCTAGCTGTAGATATCTGCCTGTTGGAGGTCTCATAGTGGTATCAAAACGGCGCTTTAGTGCTACTTGAGGAGTGCCAGATTGGCACTTCAACCATTTCACCTACCTACCTAGCTACCAAAGACCTTAATTAACTTATCTATATTTTACCAAACATTTTTTCAGAAAATATATTTATATATATATTAGGAAAAAAAATATATTTTTCAGTTAAAAATTTGGGTGTAAATTTGTAATATTTCAACAAATAAATTTTTTAAAAAGTTTTTTAAAAGTACCAAAAGTACCTTCTACCAAAAATTTTCTTTATAGTTTTTTGAATAAGAAAATATATTTTTAGTAAACTTTTTTTTTAAAAAGTATTTTTATTTAAAGTATATTTTATTTAAATTTTTGGGGAAAATTATATTTTTATTTAAACATTTTTTGAAAGATATTTTGTTTTAAAACCACTAAAAAAAATTTTTAACATTGAATAAATCTAAACATTTTTAACATTTAGAAAAAAATTTAGTTGACTTGCTATTATCCTCGATCTTAAAAATAAACCAATTTGCAGAAGAATTTGACGACAATGCCGAAAATACTTGAACCGCTTAATGAAAAATCGCTCATTGGTTTCCTGAAGTGAAATCTGCATCAAAAGTAACACTTACGGGCGAATTAGGGGTTTAGGAGTAGTTATAATTTTCAAATTTGATATTTTTTTGCATTTGTTTAAAGTATGATATCTTAGAAATATTGTGTGAAAATTTGAAGTGAATCTGACAAATACTCATCGAGTTATGCAAGAATTCACAAAGGGCGCTCTGGAATCGATAGCAAAACTTTAAATGCGTTGTTCTCTAAACTATATTTTTGAACTGATGATGACTGAAACTTAAAATCCGCTTGGTAGATTTTAATAAAATGTATACTAGTTTTGAAAAACATAAAAAAACTCGAGCCTGATCGAAGGATTTTTTTTTAATTTCGATTTTTTTTAACAATTAATTGTCGGTTTTTTTATCGAAAATCTGAAAATATTTGCTGAGGCCGCCATACCTATTGTTAATTTAAAAAAAAGCTTCGATCGGGGAAAAGGTTATCTATTAATAAAACTAATTTCTCTTGCCCGATTTATTTTAGATGAATCTCCAAGGACTTGTGATGATCACCGCAAGGGGGAGAAACGGAAGTCAAGTCAAAACATGATTTATTAATGCTATGTTTATATTTTTGTAAAATAAGACAATTGACTAACAAAAAAAAAAAATTATTGAAAATCATAATTTTTTCGGGTCTCTGACTACCCTTAATCCTTTAGTTCATATTCTGGATATAATATATATTTGGCAAAAACTGGCTCCGCTTAAATTTGCTTCTTACATGAACAAATTCTACGTGGCATACTACTACTTGCAGATCCTTCCGAATTATTTGCTTACGTACCACATGTTTTCTCCTTCAGTAGCAAGCAACTCATGCCCGTTATTAGCTCGTTGGCTATAAAGGCCATACATTTTATTTCCTTTGCTATTCTTTGTTGTTTTCTAATTTCTAAGGCATTTACAATTCAAATGCACTCAAATGTATTCTTAATTTCTTTGCAAATTTTCATTTTTATTCGCACGCATTCGGTCACATTTCAGCACATTCATCTGCACCCTGCACCTGTCCAAACATGTTACACATATATATGTAAATATATCACATGTGCTATATTTCATTGCATCATCAACTGAACAATTAAAACACACATACACACGTAGGCAAATCCCCTAACAGTGTAATAATACAATAATTTTATTAGCAGAGTATGATGACCTGTTTTTGTGCTGCATACATACATACACACTGGCTTAAGCTCACTCGTGCACTACTTTTTCTCACAATTTCGATACACTCGCACAGTAGCTGCGCGGTTATATGAACTTCCGCTTAAGTGAGCATGCGAAATAGAGAATAAGAAAATTCAAACTCATGAATAGATGGCAAAGGATGAACACAAACTATCTTGATTGCAATATTTTCAATTAATTTTATCGAGTCCTGTTATTTTTAAATATTTTCTTTCTTAGCGAGTGTTTTTGCTTACTACCAAGTTCAAAGTGGGGAATCGAAATGGGTCTTCTTTGGAAATATTGAATTCCATAGATGTCTTTTGTTTTTGGGCGTGGGGTGTAAAATCACTTACAAAACTCATCATGAAACGAATTGTCTCTACTGCGCTTGTGGAAAATAGGATTATAGCCAATTTGGCATGAGTAAGTAGTCTTTTGGGTGACTACCATGCGGAAGTGCGTAGGTTCGAATCTACATGCATGAAACACCAAAATTGTAATAAAAGACCATACAATATACTCGTATAAACATTGAATGTCATGCCATCGGCAAAGTTAACACAAAGTTGTACGAATGCTAAGAAACTTTCCTATAGCAGGTAATTAATGAAGACAATCTAATCTGAAATTTCATAGAAAAAAAAGATTATTAATTTCAAGTGAATTTAATGCCGATGAGGAAGAGATTTTGTAAAATACTCCTTAAAAAATGCCAAGTTTGTCAAATAACTCATCAATTGTCGCATAATTAAAGCTACAATGCAGATTGAAATTTTGTTTGCATGCTGCTTTTTTCTAAACTGTGGTTAGAACACCAAATCATAATAAAAAAAATGGTCAGAGAAACCTATAACTCGCAGTCCAGTTTTCTGGCATATAAAAATGCTTTAAGTAAATAAAAAGTATGATCCCTGAAACCAAAGGCCTAGGCTACTAGTGTTATTCATTTTAAGTAAAACAAATAGTCTTATAGGTTTTTATGATTAAATAAATAAAATATAAAACCTTGAAAATAATAAATGTGAAACTTTGATGATTCAAAAAGGTAAACAAATTTAACAAATTTTAATTTTGAAAATTGTGTTCATTTTAATAGTGTAATCATTTTTCCAAAATTGCTTCGAAAAACGAGCAAACCTCCATATTTATCCCGGTATGTGTGTTCGTAGGTCTTTCTATGCGAGTTGATAATTTTTGATGATAATTATTTGTGCACTTATGGTGTATACCTGAATGATTCTTAGCTTTAACCGGATGACACAGGTGGCACGAACATCGAAATATTTATGAAAATCGTATTTGAAGCACGACTTGTTTCATATAAGTTAAATAATATAGTTATACACTGGTCCCATAAAAATAATTATGTTTGTAAAAAATCTATCCGCTAGGTGGCGCTATAGCCAAGATATTTAAGTGAAAATAAATAATTTAGCGAAAAGTGTAATTCTATGTAATAAAAAATGTATTCAGGTAAAATAAAAATTATTCCATTGAGCAAAGCATACATACATTCCATGAGCGTATTGAATTTCGACTGTGAAAAATTACCGAAACCTGTATATTATTACAATTAACCTATTATGTCACTATCAGCACTCGATTTTAGCGTTAACACGTTCGCGAACACTAAAAATTTCAGGAAGCTGCAAAAATAGACAGACAATTATATTTAAATTTAGTTGTAATATCCAAAATTTGATTATACATATATTATAAGAGTAGTCAGAACATCGTATTTTAACTGTTATATGAAAGTACTTAATGAATCAAGTGGTCATTACTTTGAAATGTATATTAATTACAAAAACTTAAAGTTACGTTAAATTAAATGAACAAAACTTAGCTTTAAAATTTGAATGCTGTAGCGTTCACGTCATTTTGCATCACTATAAAAAAGATGCTTTCCATTTCAATTCAACTGGGCTATTCGGGTCATGTTCTTCCATTTCGATGTAACTCAAATATGTTGCTCTCTGGTCAAAATAATGAGACACGTATTTTTTTGTTCGCCCGAATAAAATTTTTTTCAAGATTTATCGGCAATTTTGCTCTTCGGCTCAAAATCGATTTTTTTTAATTATATAAGAATTTTTTTTTTTAAATGCCCATAACTTAGTCAAAAATGAACCGAATTTAATAATTCTGGGTTCAAAATGATCGCCATTACTTACACGAGCGACTTCATGTAGAAACAATTGCAAAAAAGTAGTTGAACATTTTTTATTTAGCAAAAAAGAAAAAAAATTGAAATTTTTTCGAAATTCAATATTTCAAAAAGTGTATTTTTTTTATAACTTTTTCCAAATCAAGAGGACACCTTGCCTTGAAATGTTACTGATAGTCAAAGGAGAAGAAATGTGAAAATTGAACAAATGTGGGTAAACAAATTTATGAGCAACACCTCTGAAGGAATTGGAAAATTTTTCTAAGCAAGGAATTTTTCAATATAATTATATGCCTAATTGTATTCTTTTTAAAAGGCTTTTCTACATTTCCCAGCATTTGGATAGTTTTGCAAGTTTCCTGGATAGCCACAAGCATAGAATCAACAATTTAGAAAGAAGCGGCTTGTGGCGGTTTTAGTTAATTAATACTTTATTTTATTTCGATATGATATGTTTAATATATAGTAGATATAACGCACAAATAAAATGAAGTAAAATCAAATAGAAATAAAACAAAATAAAATTACATTCCATTAGTACTTTTTTGGGGCTTTTCAACCTACTCGAAAGCCATTTGTGCGAATTTCGCCCCGAACATATTCGGCGTGCTTACTTTGCCTTGTTAATATAAGTACCGCTTGCAATTTCAACGAACTGTCAGTTTTCGCGAATTTTTAAAAGCCGTGGCAATTTTAATTAAGTGTGAAACATTTTTGCTGCCTGCTGCGCGGTGTTCTCGCGGTGTGAACTGAGTACTGCTTTTTCGTGAGATTCATATGAAATTTCACGCATATTTCATGGCAATGCAATTTGTATGGATTTTGACAGCCATTTCAGGTGAAACGTGAACTTAATAAATACTACGCTTTAGAGGTCCCAAAATAACTTGACTTTGGTGGTCCTGGTTTTAGTTAGTGGAATAATAATAAAAAAAATGTATAAGTGCAACAATATATTTTTTTTTGTATAATTCAGCGGTTACATACGTCCGAAAGTATAGTATATTAAGAATATACTGTGAAATTTTCCTGCGGAAATTTCTAATATTATCGCTTCTACAGCCCATTAATTAGGTAGAGAACGATCCGCGTGCTCCTGTTCCTCAAACTTTAAACTCGTTTTTCTCGAAACTACTTGTCCCGGCACGGGCTGCATGATAATTCATACAGTTTTCAATATTTTTTGATGCGGTTTTTTTTTAAATATTCTTTTAGCGCATTTTTGGCACTGCTGCACGTATGTAGTCCCCTAACTCTTAATTTTTCTCCCTTTTATATGAACAAACTGATTCGGCTCACACCTTTTGTCTGACTTAGTTCACATAAGCGAGCGGTTACTGCACTTGACTCTTTGTTGTTGTTCCTTTACTGACATATCAAGTTATCCCTGATACTTTGTTTAGATTTTTGTGACCGTTGTGGTTTTATTATTTGCACTTGCAACGCTTTTGTTGCCGTTTTTTCGCTACTTCTTTATGGGCTGCTATTTTATGTGCGCTCTCAGTCTCGTCCAATTGCTTGTGTTTACAGTCGGATGGAGGCATTGTATTTGTGTCTGGTTGTTATTGTTATTAGCAAAGACAATTTGCTGAATCGTTTGCTGTTATTGTTTGCTTTTGTTATTTTTCTGATACACAGTTAATTTACTTATAAACATACATATGTATGTATTTGTTTGTTTTGATTTGACCTGTAAGTATCGATTTCATTGACTCTCGAAATGCGCCTTTGTGGCTTTTCGTTTTTATTTGTTTACTGGCGCCTGTGAAATGCTGTTAATTACCTGGCAAATTGCATAGTTTTTTTATGAATAGCTTACATTGGGATTATATTTGGGTGTGGAAAAAATGTAAATTTTTAAAGGTTTTAGGTGAAATTGAAAAAAAATAATTAAATAAAAATGAAATAGCAAAATAAAAATAAAAAAAATCCCAAAACGGGAAGTTATGAATTGAGTTTAGGTAGGCTACTGTAAAATATTTGCGGGTCTATTGGTTGCTCTAGCGAGTTTTTTACATCTCCATTTCTCATTGCGCAGTTTTGGTGCCATAAATTGCAATCCACACTAAAATGAGAGTAAAGGGACAGCCGAATGCAAATGGATGCCCTTTAGTGGCCGATTAAATTACGCTTAGCCTGCATTTCTCTATCTCATATGTATATTTTAGAAGATACTCAGGTGAGTTGATTATTTCATTCGCTGAGCACTTTTATTTGCAATTCTCAACAGCTTTCCAAATTGCATAATGACTGATGGTAATTTACTGATATGAAGCCTTCATGCCAATAAATAATGATTAATTAGGTCTTATCAAATTTATGACATCAACCGAGATCTATGCAATTGGCATTGCATGCAAATCCAATAAGCCATCTTTATGAACAGTTAGGCTGCGATCAAGGCCCTTAGGTTGAGAATAATTAAGTATTGAAATGTGTTCAAAAATGTCGTAGACCTTTATAAACTCTATCACATCACAGCGTTCATATTTATTGGTCTACCGGGATATGAGAAAGCAGACAACCGCGTGAGATGAGGGTCTTAGGTAAGATGTAGAGAGTCGAAAGTAAAGGAGAAGTTTAGATCAGCCTATAAACGCAGTTTGACTCATTCATAAAAAACTTAAAACACCATTGAAGTTATCGAAATGGCATTTTGATATGCGACTACTCACAAAATTACTAAGGGTGCACTAAATTATTGACAAAATAGAGATGAGCAAAAGGTACAATCCATGCATTCTAGCATGAATAGTTTACCAGACAGTCTATCTGAAGGGCTCTTTGAATTTATCAAAAGGACTGGAATGGTTCAAAGAAATGTTGGAATAAGATTGGGGATATATTTCCTGGTCACTGGAATTGGATTTTATGGCCGTCGACCGAACTCTTTATTTATTATTATTATTTTTTTATTTATTGACTATACGAAAAATAGCAATTTATTATTTTGTTTTACAATAAAAGGAGTACTAGCTGCCAGAGCTTACGGCTCACTTCCTATTTTTTATTTTTATTTTAAATTTATTTTACCTAATCTCATCTCAATCTATCGGCCGTCGTAGCCGTATGGGTTGGTGCTACCATTCGGAATTCACAGAGAGAACGTTGGTTCGAATCTCGGTGAAACACCAAAATTATGAAAAACATTTTTCTAATAGCGGTCGCCCCTCGGCAGGCAATGACAAGCCTCCGAGTGTATTTCTGCCATAAAAAGGCTACTCATAAAAACATCTGCCGTTCGGAGTCGGCTTGAAACTGTAGGTCCCTCCATTTGTGGACGAACATCAAGACGCCCACCTCAAATAGAAGGAGGAGCTCGGCCAAACACCCAAAGAGGGTGTACGCACCAATTATATAGTGCGACGAATGTTCCATTCGGGCTACGCTTCTCTACTGATATCTGGGATGACAGGCTAGTGCACTTACGCTAGACTACCTTCGTCAAAATTTTCTGGGAGACAACCTCTTTCATAATTAGGAGCGCTATTCCGTGTTAAGTAGCCAATGCTGGACAGTGATACTAGTAGCAAATTTTTCGCGGTATTTAGCCGACAATTTTCGTACTGAGTTTTGGTTTTTGAGTTTGAGTTTTTACTTCGGTTACAAGATGAATTCGTAACAAAATATTAAAAAAAAATCTAATGACATTTTTTTCCTACATTCGAAGCTACAATAAAGTCTAAAGAATTAAAAAAAAAAAATTTTGAAAAATATCTTCTAACAGAAAATGCTTTACATTTTTTAGGGAAAATTTGAGAAATATTTTCTAACAATAATAGTTTTACATTAAAAAAAAATTTTTAAATATCTTTTTTAAAGAAAATTTGAAAAGTATCTTTGAGCCATAATAGTTTTACAAGAAAAAAAAAATTAAAAAAAAATACCAGTCTAACGGTTTGACGCGATAGAAGTGAAACCTTCTGTAAAACAAACTGAGAGAGAATTTTCTTCATTTTATTATTATTCATCCTCAACGTTTTTAATTTCAACAAATGATACGAGTGGCTTATGATAGCTAAAATATGATACAAATGCTTTGGTTTCGATGTTGTCAACCTATCTTTGAAATACCGCGTCAATTGTTGTTTTTGATCGTGTTGTCGATTCAGTGCGATTGTTACACATTTTTAAATTGAATGCTGTATTGAGAAAGTCAATTAAAGGAACCGCAGTGTCCAATGCAAAATTTACGTTAAAATCGCCACTTAAAATCATTGGAACTTTATCGTAATCTTTTCAAAGTATCCGCGATACTTCTGGTGTATACTTTATTAATTTTTCGTGAATGAATTCCGTGATGCTATTTATTGATTGATTCGGTGAAATATAAATTGCCACAATTAAAACTGTTTTTCCATTGCTCAATCTGGTTTAGCATGCACATATTTCTCCCACTTTAGAGAGCTGAACAGACAGTGATTCTAGTTGCTGTGCATTCAGATCTATCTGTAGAGTTACAATACGAGCACCGTCATTTTGATTGTGGTATATATATTGCAACACCGCCTGCAATTGCGGTAAATATTTAAAAATGAAAATATTTACGAATATAAAAATACGGACGCAATACAGCACACGCGGTTGCTATTATGAGCGTCGTAACGCGTATATTACACAGACGTACTAACATACACACAAACATTCGTAGGACGCTTGAACTAAACACCAAAGCAAGTAATAGGCAGTGTAGTATACATACTACAATACTCACTATACTAGCGTGGCTCAGCAGTACGCAGCCACAGACATATACATACGTATATCAACATATAACGCTTCGTAGTGTCGCTTTTTCGTTTCATCGAGTCTCAAATCACTCCCAACGATTCTAAAGAAGTTTTCACTTCAATATCTTCAAATCTGTTCTAACACAAACAGTTTTAAATTGTTTAAGAAAATTTGAAAAATAACTTGGAACCCTAAATTTTAAATTTACGCTTTGTTGGCTGACTTACTAAAACATCAGACGCCCGCCTGCTGAGTGGCCGGTATTTTTCCTCAAACATTTCACACTACCGCAGGATTCAACTTTTTCATTTATTTATTTCATGCTTTATATTTATGCTTCATTGTTGACCCTGACTTTCTTCTCACATCCAGTAAATGCCCTTGACGTCGCATTAAAAAGGAACTCCTAAATTTCTTATAGCACACAAAATGCGCTAAAAGACGCCCACATGCCACAATGACGACTTTGGTAAATAAATAATGGGGAAAAATGGAAGTTGAATTATGACGCTATACGCCAACCACTGTGACGCGCTGCTGTGTGTGTGTAAGACACAAATGTCAACATATTTTATGACTTACCACACAACAAAATTCACATATCCTCAATTACCGAGCTGCTTGTGAATTTGAAAACATGACTGCTTCAAGTGATGCACGCGCAATACAAGAATTAATCAACAAAGGAGCTCAATTTAAATTGATCGCTTTTCACACTGTCATGGACTAGGTTCGTTTTCTTTAGCAAATCATTTTCTCACTTGTACTTCAAAGTTCGCAAAGGATATGATTGTGGGATGTAGAGGATACGTGAGTGCGAACATGAGCGCATAATCGTGCACATGTGGCCAATTTGATAGAACTCAAGACTAATTCCAATAGACTCAGAGAGCCAGCCCAATGCGAGGCAAGCCGCCATGCTGGCAACGTAAGGAGTTTAATTGACAATAATTTGGTAGATTGAGTGCGATAGTCAAGTGATGGACGACCACTGCCGGGCGGCGGTCGACCAGTTACATACTTGAGTGAGAGCTTAAGTATTCAATTAATTATAGATGTTTGGTGTACAAAAATATATTTGTAAGTGCGCGTGCAAGACACATGCGAAGGCGTCCAAGCATTGCAGTCATATCTCTTTGCAGATGCATGGGCTGAGTTCGTGTGAGCCACCTCGTATTGTGAGAGTGGCGTGTGTATTATTAGCTGAAGGTAGGTCTATTATAGTAGAGGATTCAGCGAACGAAGGAAAAAGAAGAAGAAGAAGAAAATAAGAAGGAAACATAAATATAAAAATATAAAATGTCAATCAATATGACTATGGCGCACATGCCACGCATGAATGCCGCTTTCCTTCATCCAACCCAGTTGTATTGGTTCGCACAGGCATTTGTATAGTCTTGGCAATGTACTCGTATTATATTATTTATTGCATGTACTTGTACTTGTGTCTGTGTGTGTGCTCAGATTTCATTCAGTCTCCTTGTCTACTGGATTTCATTGTCAATAACGTCATCAACAGTCCTTTTATGTGTGTATTATTGCTATTACCATTTCGCAACCAGTGTATTTGTGAATCCTCATTTATTATCCTTTTCGTTCTCTTTATTCACCTCTTGTACCGCGCAAACAACAACAAGTATATTATCTATGCCACTCTCTGTTGCAAGTATTGATTATTGCTGTACGCTTGGAGGTCTTTTGTCCTTTTTGTTGTCTCTGTGTTTGCATTGATAGTTATTTTTGTTCAGCTTCACATTACACTAACTGCACTTTTCAATGATTTTGTTGAATGCCCGAATTAAATACTAACAAAATTTATTTGCCAAACTTATAGACTCAGCTTTAAAGAAATTATCATCGCTCATTTGAGTTGTGATACGTGGAAATCTATGTTTTTATACTCATGAAAAGTACGCGAGGCGATTTTTTAAGTATTTGATTACGCTGGTTTATTTGCTCCTCTATTTTTTATGCGGAATTTCTCTGCTGAAATACTTTCCTATACTTTCACAAAATGTGAGCGAAAAAATATTTTTTTTTCTTGTAAGTCACATTTTACCTATGGATCAGCCAAGCCCATCGATCGCATAAAGGCCAATATTCTAATAAGTAAATATTTTTGATTTTTCCCTTTTTTTCTTCCCTGATGGCACATAGGACCTCTACAAAATGCTTCCAACGGTCATGATTCTTTCAGAGTCATAGACTTCTTTGAAAGATTTCCCTGCAGCTTTAAGTTCTTTTTCGTGAGTTCTCTTCCAAGTGCACCTAGGGCTTCATTTTTTCTATTGCCAATCGAGTGGTCGCCTGCATATTTCTGTGTGATCCTTTTGAAGATTATGGCCAATGGCTACCTCCAGTTACTTCGGTTACGCGCTACGAGCTTTTGCGATTCTGCTTTGTTTGGTAGTTCCCAGGTAGTTGTTGCCGTTTTGAATACTGAATCTCATAACGCTAAAGCTACTGCTTGGATCCGCGACATTTACTTTAAGTGATTTAGTTTTTACCCCGTCAATCTTCAGCCCGACTTTCATTGATTCTTACACCGAAACGTCGACCTTCTTCTGCATGTCGGGTACTTTGTTGACAATAGGCGCAATCTAGACCTTCAAGGTGTTCGCTGAAGTTCCATTACCGAAGTAGTAGATTAAATAGTTTTAGAGCCCCAAAAAAAGTCTATTCCTTATAGGGTGAAAAAAGTTATCAAAATTCGTCGAAATTAAACACTTAAAGTTTGCATTTTATTATACTGAAATTTATAAAATTTAAAAAAAAAATTTGGGATTTTGATGAACATGTTTCGAGTATTTATAAGTTTTTTACAAACTTTCAAACTAGTTATAAATCTTAAAAGTACAAAATGTCTTCTTGGATTCAACAGATCAACTACTACCAGCGCCCGTACAGGTGTTATAACGGGTCACTGCACTATTGTTGAATGGGGGTACCACACAATGACTTCAGCAGGAAATGTGAAAATGAAAAAGAAATGGAGTCGGTAAAATACTTGCTCTGTGAATGTTCTGCACTTCAAAAAAGCCATGTCCAATACCTTTGCGATTATTTCTTTGAAGACCTGGGAAATTTGCAAAATGCATCACTGAGGGACTCGTTACCTTCTTACAACCACCTAAATGGTTTAAGCAAATAAGTTAGGGATGGAAATCAAATGCAGATATCACAATGGGCCTTAGGGCCACCGAGTGTCTGGTCTTAGAAAAACAACCAAGCTAGCCTAACCTAACCTATACTTGGATTTATATGATTTATGTTGTAGAATGAACTATGCTTTTACAAATAATTTATGAGGTTTATAATATTTATTAGTAATAAAACGAAAGAAAAGTAATCAAAACTGTTCAAAATGTTGTGGTGTGGAAAAAATGGTTAAAATATATGACTGAGCGAATTGAAAGTTTAAGACGAGTGCAATAAAATGCCACGAAAAATATTTTCTTAGAGCTTTTTAACCCGTTAGCTCCCACCCTAAAAATGGTTGAGACTCTTACTTTAAGAAATATGTTTAAAAAAAAATTATGTAAGAAAAAAATTAAAAAATAAAAAAACGTAAAAAAAAACTCCAAATTCGTTAGAGAACTAAAATGTTTTCGACAAACTTTCCACGAAAAATTTGATTAGGGGACTTCTCAGGCAAAAGCTTCATGTATACATCGTAAAAGTCGCTTAAAAAATTAAAAGAAAATATCTGTGACAATCTAATCGACGTTATATCTATATCTGCCCGCCATAGGGCCATATTTGAAATAACAAAGGATGGTGAAAAAGTGAATACTTGAAAAGAGAACAAAAATGAGTTGAATACGCGAGGAAAATGTTTCTTACTTAAGACTACTTTTAATTGAACTAAGTGTATTTATAATTGGCAATAAAATTTCAACTATAGAGAAAATTGATTTTCGTCCCTTGCTTCTGTTCTTCAGTAAGTAATGAAAAACACCACAAAGCATTAAGAAAGACATAACATCTATTTAACGAGGCTCTTGCCTAAAAAAACATTCGTGAGTACAATAATCTATCAAATAAGATGGAGGTGCAATGGAAACCAATCAATCGGCAAATTGGGAGGACATTCTCAAAACAAAAAAAAAAAATAAAAAAAAAAAATAAATAAATAAAAAAAAAAAAAAAATAGTAAAATCAAATGCATGTTTCCTGGCCCTACAGTTAGTTGAGCTAGACGATGCTCAGGGCGTGCACTAGTAGGGCCTAGTGAACTAATGCAACAACAAAAACCCATGTACAATACACATTTTCCATTTTGACTTAGTTGAATTTTAAGCATTGCTATATTAAGAGAATTATAGTAAAAATTTGTGACACACAATTTTGTGGTGCATTTTAACCTGTTATACCCCTTTGTTATGAGTATTTTTTGCCCTTTCCCGCAAAAGTGACGAAAGTACCCACCTATGTAGGAGTTAAAGGGTTAAAATGTTGCCCAAGAATATTCCCTGTTATTTTTAACATAAACTGCTGAGCCCATCATGTATCTGAAATGTAAGGATCAGATAGTTTTTAAAGCCGATTTATTATAAAAATGTGCAATAGCGTGAAAGCTTTGAGACCCATGAAATGAAATTCACACATAAACTCTCAAATCGCCATCACATTTTTTTGTATCCCCACAACTAAAGTTGGGCACGTGGTACCGGTTTATCATACGGAATGGGAAAGAAGTGGAAATCAGACATAAAGTTTAAAATCATCAATCTTTTGTATCCTAGCTACTAGTAGTCATTGGGGAGAAATTTTTATTTTTATTTTATTTATAAAACAAATATTTTTAAACATTTTTTTCTATTTTTTACGACTACATAGCAGAACACAAAAAAAATAAAAAATTTAACAAACAAACATAATGTTTTTTAATCTTAAAAAAAAAGAAAATGAAAATATAATTTTTTTTATTTTAAAAATTAATTAATTAAAAGAAAACAAACAAATTTAAATATAATTTTTTATTTTTAAAATTAAAAATTAATTAATTAAAAGAATAATAAAAAATAATTAATCTATTTTCTTTAAAAAACGAACATTTTTAAACATTTTTTTTTATTTTTTACGACTACATTGCACAACACAAAAAAAAAACAAATTAAACAGATTTAAAAAATTAACATAATTTTTTTTAATCTTAAAAAAAAGGAAAATGAAAATATAATTTTTTTTATTTTAAAAATTCATTAATGAAAAGAATAATAAAAATTAATTAAAAGAAAACAAAAAACTGGAAATATAATTTTTTTATTTTAAAAATTAAAAGTTAATTAATTAAAAGGATGGTTGGTTGGTTGGTTTAAGGGTGACCCCGCATCGGAGTGCCACATGGACCGCGAGTTGGGTCCGTTGTGTTGACCTAGAGCTTATTATGTTATATGATTTCCCCACCTAACCGAGATTTTTATTGTAGATTTTGGTCAAAGATAAATGATAATAAAAAATAATTAAAAAAAAACAAAAAAATGAAAATATATTTTTTTTTATTTTAAAAATTAATTGACTAAAAAATAAAAAAAATTATAATAAAAAAAATGAAAATATAATTTTTTTTATTTTAAAAATTAAAAATTAATTAATTAAAAGAATAATAAAAATTAATAAAAAAATATATAATAAATAAAATAACAAATAATTAAAAGAATAATAAAAATTAATAAAAAAAAACAAAAAAATTAAAAAATAATTTAAAAAAAAAGCAAAAACGGAAAAAGAAAATATAATTTTTTTTTACTTTTTAATTATTAAAATAAAAACAAAATTATTTTAATTTTTATATTTTTAAAATTAATTTTTATTATACCGTTAATTAAAAAGTTATATAATTTTTTTTTTAATTTTTTTTATTTTAAAAAATTATATGTATATCTTAAATTGTTTTTTTTTTTAATTATATAATATATTTTTTTAAATTTTTTAATTTTTTTTTGTGTCGTGCAGTGTAATAGTAGTAGTGATTATCAATCACTCTCCATTTTATATCGCCTGTTCTTAGCAATTATTCTCTATTTCAGCATTTTAAAGTAGTTATATTCATTAAATTAATTTACCGAAACAGGTTCTCTTAATTGTATTTAGTTATCGGCGCAGTAATTATTACCTCGCAGCTGCCAACTGCGTGGCCTGGACTGTTTTAAACAGAAAATCTGAGTTTGAAGCCATTTAGTTCATATTGATTTTTATTCAAGCAAAAAATACCTGCAGTAAACTTTCATTATAATGAACAGCCTGAAAAGAAAAAAAGCTAGCAATTCCGTTACAGCCTGTCATAAAGTATAATGAAGCTATTTAGCTGTCACTACAGTCAGCGCTCAGCCAAGCGCTACCGTTGCTTTGCACATGAAAGCACTCATACGACACGTCGTACCCAGAGCACAGACACAGCGCACTTTCCACTCAACCATTGAACGATATATATAAAGGCAGCCAGGCAGGCATACTACACATGTAGAGGCAAGCAGCCAAGGGAGCGAGCTGACCGGCAAGTTGTTTAGTGGCATTAATTAAAGGTATTCTCACTCAACCTTTAAACTTCTTCTTCACTTTGCATAGCTCGCAGAACTCTGCTATGCCACACCATAACTTATGTATATTTTTGCTGTGCCTTTTTGTTTGTCTGTTATGTAATTAAGCTTTTAACTTTTCGCTCACACACGCTTAATATTTCTTTCACTTTAATAAATTTTGCACTTTTGCGCTTCCTACAATTTCTATTTTGGTCTGCATCGGGTGCGCCAACAACAAACAACAACGAAATCCGTTGTACTTTTGCATTTTCAAGTACGCGCGCACTTGTCGACCGGTAATAAAATTTCCGAAAACAGTATTGTTTCTAGAAGTTCGTTCAGAATAGCAACAACAATGTAGTTAGCATATTCTTTGGCTACTTTTAGAAAAATCGAAATTCCGAAATGGTAGAAGCTTTCGTGTTCATGAATTTTTCGAATTATGCACGAGTTGGCGGCTCGACGTAGACTGAAAGTGGCGCACAAATGTGTGGCGGCTCAACGTTTGGCAAGCAGACTAACTGACTAGCAATTTGACAAGCTTGCGTGGCCGGCTGGGGTGAAGAACGGACTGGGGCGGGCAGGGTGATTAAAGTAAATACCAATCGGTAAATGTAGTAGCAATGCATGCGATGGCTGTGTAAGTGAAAAGAGGAGACGTGAAGAAGGAGCAGAGGCATTTGTTGGCAGCGCTGCCAAGAAATCAGCCGACATAAGCAAGCGTGCATACATACAATACATATATGCACACATACATACAAATAAATGTGCATACACAGGAACTTTCGATTTTTGTTGCTTTACCGATTTTTTCTTTTCCCATTTTTATTTTCAATAACATTTTCGCTGTGTTACTGTTGTCCTTTTGGGCTTCATACTACCACAGCGCCATGGCATGCACTTTTTGTGCTATTACTTGCGTGTCTGGTTAACAGTTCGCCAGCTTGGCACGCCCTTCTCCCAGCCATTATAACCCACATAGCTGAACTATGAGCTATGTATGCAGCTAGCCTAGCCTGTTAGCCTACTTACTTGTACATGGCAGCTGGCTGGCTGGCACAGGTGTTTTATGTGCGCGCGTGTGTTGCTATCTAGGGCGTGGGACGTTCGGCTGGTGAGGTTAGAGTGCGCCAAAAATTAACTACTAGCAAGGAAAGTATGAGCTGCTATACATACATACTAGGGCGGGTCGATTTAAATATCGCTCATTGCTCTGTGGAAATCGTATTCTAGGAATCAAAATAAGAAACTTTGCCGGAGGAACCATCCCTCTAAAACGAATTCTGATGTCCCCCAATTTGGGTCGAACTTTTGGGTAGGGGCAAATGTTGAAAAATTGCACTTTGACCCATTTTGAGTGCTCCAATCGAGTCCAAGTGTATGACCGACCCCCACTAACTTTGGACGGCCGATCCACCCATGCCAGTGGCACACCCCCTGGAACTCCCCTGGGGGGTTCCCCATACAATCATTTCAAAATATCACCATTTTTGGCCTTTACATGAAAAAATCAGCTAAATGGCTATGTTTTTTCTTTATTTTTATTTATTTATTATTTATTTATAATAATATCTATTTTTTCTCTTAAGAAATTTATTCAGTCAGAAAATATGTAAATGAAAAAATTTATTTAAGTGAGTTATAGAAAAGAAACTAAAAAGTTCGACCCAAATTGGGGGACACGAGAACTCGTTTTAGAGGTATGGTACCTTCGGCAAAGTTTCTTATTTTGATCCCTAGAATATGATTTTCACAGAGCAATGGGCGATTTTTTTGCCTCCCCACAAATCGACCCGGCCTAATACATACATACATACATACGAACGCATACTCATGTAATTCTAGACAGCGCTAACGAATATCCTTACTATAGACTATTCGTACATCTGCATGCATGTATGTGTGCCGCTTTGCATAATAACATACAAACGTGTGCGGCTTCCTTAAGTTCGTGTTGTATTTTAGGTCAGTTTTTCGTTGGTTAAGGCAGTCGTTGTTTTTTTCGTTGGTTAATTGGAACGTTGTTATGTACTTCATTTTGCTGATGAGTTGGTATTTTCCACCACACTGCACTTTGTAAGCTGCTACAGTTTTTTGTTTTATTTTTTATATAGCATTTTGCGGTGGCGTACTGCCCCCAATATGACTAAACAGGTGTGCAAAACACGTGAATTAGTTTTTGTTTATTACAAAATTTGGTTCAACAACTTGAGCGCTTGATGTAATCGACCCATATTCTCTAGTGTTGAGACTCATATTTTTTAGTGACTAGAAGTGTAGCCATTTTTATAATTTTTTCTTTGTTTTTGGGCCATGTGGGGGTGCCACGAAATCCTCGCACAATTTTTATGCAATAATCAATTCACAGTTACGGTACTTTTGCGCGGAAATTGCACAATAGCACGTGAAAATAGCACTCATGCTACAGTTTCCGCGTAGACTGCGCGTTTTCGCATTTGCTCCTGGTGCGAAGATACTCCAACGTACCAGCCTCCCGAATAACGGTACTGCGAATGGATTCGTCATGAGAGTCGATATTATTGATGCATGTAATCGATGAAAAATTAGTGGTCTACATTTCCGCTAGTTTTCGTACATAAGAATATGTGGCAACTATGGGGCACTAAGACCTTATCTCAACTGTAGCCTTTGGTGCTCACGTCACATTCATCTGCGAAAGATTCATGAGCGCTGCTTGAAAGAGGTGAGTGCTATGGCAGGTATTAGTATTTTAGTTATTTAGTTATTAGTAATTTTGTTGCTATCGCGCACATTCTTTGGGCGCAAAGTGCCGAAACAAATACTTCTCGCTTTCGTCTTAATTTGGTCCCAATGACAGTCATTCGTCAATTTCAAAAAAATATTCATAAACGCTATGTCGCGAAGATCCTTTAGGTTGTCCGTTGCTATGCGATTCTTGTGGGTTCCAGTCCAATGCTATACTACTTGTCGGTCGCTGAATTACGCAACGTGTTGCCAATCTAATTCCATTTGCGCTTTTGCATTCCAATATAAATTGGGTTTTGTCTGCTTTTGGTACGCGTTGTCAGCTGTTTCAAGAGAAAACCAGATCTTTTTGAGGCTTGCAAAAGCTGCTATGGCTTCTTTGGCTCTCGCATCGATATCGTCTTTTCTTCCATCGTCCAGGGTAATTTGGCTTCATAGATAGGATATCAATGGGTTCCCCGTAAATTGTGACCCTTCATGACAGTTTCTCGGTAGTCTAGCGTAAGTGCACTAGCCTGCCATCCCAGAGGATGTGGGTTCGAATCCCACGTAAAGCACGGTCCTCGCACTTTTCCAAATTTACCTAATTTCGTAGTTTCTAAAAGCAACAAAAAAAAAACAAAAAAATCTCTTTCCTCAACCGCAAAACCTTATCCGTCCATCCTTACTCTCGCATTATTTGCATTGTGGCTGCTAAAACAAGCAAAAAACAAAGAAAAAGTCACAGTTACACATTGCATCAGTGGCGCCAGCAAAAGGAAGCGGGCAATCGCGGTAATAGCGCAGACACTCCAAACTTAGCGAGGTCCTCAATCATCTGTGCGATCCTTCTGGCTAAAAAATGTGAGACACAGATGGCACATCAAGCAGTAAGAAATCGTTGTTCCTAAGCAACGACAGGTGGGCATTCCCACAATTTAGGACTGGCAGCAGCAGGCTAATCACCTACCCTGTCAGAAATCCGAATAGCTTAATGAAACGAACGCAAGACTGAGTCTTGTCGAGGCCCTTTTCTCCCGAGTGGAGCGAATAAGGAAAAAAATGGCCGTCACTGTGTTACAACAAAATTTAATGGGCGATTTTTTTTTAAGTTTTATGTTTTGATGCATTTGTTTCTTTAATTTTCAAAAAATGTGTACAAAGATTTAACCCATTAAATCCCAACCTTATATAAAACAATTTTTTTTTAAATGCGTTTATAAAACGTTTATTGAAATAGTGTAATTAAGCTCCTTAAAAAAGAAAAACACGAAAAAAAATCAAAGAAATGCATTTTTTGGGCTGTACCCAATCGAGTACAATGGGATAATATGTATATACATTGCCTGTATATGAAAATATGGAGTATTAAATAAAAAGACACTTTCAAAGACTTCCTTGGTTATTAGTTCGGTTAATAGTATGGAAGTTTTTGAAACATTCTCTCTCTACGCAAAGGGCTACATTGCATAACTCGCAGATCCATCGAATTCTTTGGTGACACTCCCTGCACCTCAGCTGATTCGATATCCTTTTGGGAAAATCGTTATACTAGGAACCAGCTATTGATGCCGCTGTCGATTGTTTTGAAGATATGTCCCGGATATTATAATTGCGTAAATAAAATCGCACAATTTCACGTTGGTATTGCAACAAGTCGCATTGACTCTTACTTGCCATTTTATAAAACTTCCATGCGTTTACTACGCACGAGCTTATCATTGTGGTGAAAAGAGGCCACCACCATTTCTTTTCTCTAAACTTTATATTGTAAGTATTCAAAGCTTGGTCGTGGAGGTCAACTCCTCCCATTCCTGAGTTGTATTCCGCTATCAACTTCGGCTGATGGGCATTCACCTTGCGCATCTCTTGTCTTGACCATCGTTTGACGGTATGTAAAGGTTCAATTCTATCAAAGTTTGTTCTCACTGTCACAACGCTATTGTCATTCCACTTCACAAAAAGTATTCCTGAGTCAGAAAACCTACAAAATTTGGTACAAAACAACTATTCAAATAAATCATTATGATAAACTTACATAAAATCAAACGGGGAGACCGTTGCTTCTTTTGTAGTTCTCTGCTCGTTTTCAGAGGACATTTTTTGGTCCGCCGTTCACGAACAGTCCCAGTAGCCTTAAATCCTTGTTCTTTCAAATTTTAAGAAGGTCATATGACGTAAAGAAGAATCGAAAAATACGATTCCAAGGTTGGAATATCATAACGCAATATATTATCCTCTTCAATGTCCTCCTCATCTGTGTCACAGTGGGTATTTGGCGGTATAATAGTGAAGTCGAAGTGACTACGGTCGCTTGATTCAATATAGTCGGTGGCCGCAGAAAGGTTATGAAACCTCTTTCCGTAAAATTTTTTTACATCCATTACCAAATCTACATGAAATATGCACACAAAATATATATGAATGTTCCCACTGTACCCATGCGAGTACACTAGAATTTAAACCTACCGAAATGCACTTTTCCACAACTTTTTAATTAAATTATATGTATTATGTATATTATGAATATTACAACACTGAACTTTTTCCGTGATAACTTAGATTTTGTCAAACAGAGAGATTATTGCAAACTAAACCATGAAAAGAAGAAAAATAGCAAAGGTGCACGGAAAGACAAGTGAATAACGGATAACGGGACTCAAACAAAAGAAGGAGAAACATGTGTATTCCTTTTCGACAGTGCTCTGTATTATAAAGTGGCGAGTACATTTAAAAATTTGTAAGCGTTGGCTTTTGACGTCGTTTCGAAAAAGATGCTTTTTCTGTACTCAAGCGAGTACAATGGGATCGAATGGGTTAAACTTTAAGTTATAATTTTATTTTCAAAAGCAAAATAGGATGATTAATTTTTCGATTCTTCTTTACGTCATATGACCTTCTTAAAATTTGAAAGAACAAGGATTTAAGGCTACTGGGACTGTTCGTGAACGGCGGACCAAAAAATGTCCTCTGAAAACGAGCAGAGAACTACAAAAGAAGCAACGGTCTCCCCGTTTGATTTTATGTAAGTTTATCATAATGATTTATTTGAATAGTTGTTTTGTACCAAATTTTGTAGGTTTTCTGACTCAGGAATACTTTTTGTGAAGTGGAATGACAATAGCGTTGTGACAGTGAGAACAAACTTTGATAGAATTGAACCTTTACATACCGTCAAACGATGGTCAAGACAAGAGATGCGCAAGGTGAATGCCCATCAGCCGAAGTTGATAGCGGAATACAACTCAGGAATGGGAGGAGTTGACCTCCACGACCAAGCTTTGAATACTTACAATATAAAGTTTAGAGAAAAGAAATGGTGGTGGCCTCTTTTCACCACAATGATAAGCTCGTGCGTAGTAAACGCATGGAAGTTTTATAAAATGGCAAGTAAGAGTCAATGCGACTTGTTGCAATACCAACGTGAAATTGTGCGATTTTATTTACGCAATTATAATATCCGGGACATATCTTCAAAACAATCGACAGCGGCATCAATAGCTGGTTCCTAGTATAACGATTTTCCCAAAAGGATATCGAATCAGCTGAGGTGCAGGGAGTGTCACCAAAGAATTCGATGGATCTGCGAGTTATGCAATGTAGCCCTTTGCGTAGAGAGAGAATGTTTCAAAAACTTCCATACTATTAACCGAACTAATAACCAAGGAAGTCTTTGAAAGTGTCTTTTTATTTAATACTCCATATTTTCATATACAGGCAATGTATATACATATTATCCCATTGTACTCGATTGGGTACAGCCCAAAAAATGCATTTCTTTGATTTTTTTCGTGTTTTTCTTTTTTAAGGAGCTTAATTACACTATTTCAATAAACGTTTTATAAACGCATTTAAAAAAAATTGTTTTATATAAGGTTGGGATTTAATGGGTTAATTTGTTCTAGTATCGATACGACTTAATAAATTTCCACTCTATTAAGCATGACCTTATGTTCCACAGGGAACTCTAGGACTTTATGAAGCGTGATTTTAGCAGTAATTATAAATTTTCACTAAGTTGGAGAAAAAAACAAAAATTTTTTTCATTTGTGACAAAAGAATATCTTGAATATCTTTTTATATTTAAAATATTGCTATCAAAAAAATTAAAAAAAAAAAATGTTTACACAAAAAAAAATTTTAATTTTAGTCAACCTTAAAAAGTAATTGAAATGCGCTGGACTATGACTGTGTGGCAGTGCAAGGGGGTTTTTGGAAAGAGTGTGGTCTTTCTCCTAGCAAAGCCCTATGGATCTACAGGGCTATGATGAGACCTATTATTATCACCTATGCATCAGTGGTCTGGATGAGTAGATTCTCTTTCGTGGGAGTCAAGAGGACCTTATTGAGACTACAACGCACTGTGGACATCTGGTGCGTCGAAGCTTCTCCCACAACTTCAGGCCCGACATTAGATGCTCAGATTAGTCTACCCCCTCTTGGTGTTTTCATCCAAGGAGAGGCCTTGAAGGCCATCTGCAGGCTGAAACACAATAGGAATTGGTACGGTCCCTGTACGGCACTGGACAACAGAGTAGGCGTGGACCTCGATCCAACGGTCCTTGCCATGCCCCTTGACTCCGTGCCATTCAGAGTCGTGCTTAACAAGAGATACAGTGTGGTGCTGCCAGAAGCACTACTGTGGTCAAACTCAGAAAATGAGCCCGGCAAACACTGTTTTCGCATTTTCACGGATAGCTTCAGGACCGATCACGGCTCCGGCTCTGGAGTCTACGTGGAATCCAGCGGGGCAAAACTGGAATGCATGCATTTGTGTTTCAAGCGAAGGTGTATGTATATAGTTCAAGAAGCGATGAACTTTGTTGTGCAAAACAGGTAGAGATTCAGATCTATATGTGTCTGCAGCGTCAGCCAAGCTGCGCTCATGGCCTTAGACAACCCCCCAACCACTTCAAAGGTAGTAGAGTCCTGTAAATCCAGACTGAACTATGTCGGTAGACATAATAGCCTGCTGCTAACATGGGTCCCGGGACACGTGGGTATTGCGGGAAATGAGATCTCTGACTCTTTAGCCAGACTGGGCTCTGAGGCCAGCTTTTTTGGCCCGGAGCCCGTTCTGCCACTCCCTTCTGCAGCCATCAAACCCTCGGTTAACAAACGGGTTGCTCTAACCCACAAGTGAGCTTGGCAGATTGAGAGAGGCTGCAGCTGTCGCAATTCCTCCTGTTACTAAGCAGAGGGGACTGTAGGAGGCTGGTTGGCCTAATGGCGGACCATTTTCTATGGGCAAAGCACATGGAAAAGGTAGGTATCTCAGACAGTGCACTCTTCCCAGAATGTAGAGAGGAGGATGATACGGCGGACCACTTTTTGTGCGTCTGCCCGGCTTTCGCTCGAATCAGGCTTGAGGTCTTTGGTACTGATGTGCTAAGAAGCGACCATCGTGGCTCCTTGGCACCACAAGATCTACTCAGATTTCTTCGAAGGTCGAGTAGGTTTAAAGAAAATTGAAAAGGGAACCCGAGTGCAGTACAATGCATTTAATTGTGTCTGAGTGCTGTACTTGCTAGTCAGTGTTGACAAAAAAAAATGACTTTGTTCTACAAAAGTATTCTGCTGATTATTATATTTCAGGATTTCATGGTTGATTTTCTGTTCACTGTAATTGAGTTGCTCTCCTCATTTACTATTAGATTTCTTTTGAATCGTCTCGACCGAGGCATGTAGCTATAAACCACTTACAACTACCTCTAATACAGTGAAAATATATCAAAGCTTCTATACTAATTTTGTTTGAAACCAGCGTACATTTATATTTAAGCTTCAAAAGTAAAAATTAACTTGAAAAGTTTAAGTGGCCACCCAGCTCAATCAGTGAATAAATTCGAGTGAAAAGATACATACATACATATTTTTGGATACCAGTGTATTAATAAATTTGTACAAACAAACAAAACACAAAACAAAAAAAAAAAAAAACTAGAAAATGCGTTCATAAATCATAACTGTATTCGTATAGATTTATTAGGGTGCATACACACATACATACACATATAAAAATAAAAGCATACATTAAAATGACTTCAGAGAAACTTTTAGCTAAGGAATGCCTTTACATGTGACTATTTTTAGCAAATCACACACCTAAAAATGTCCACCAATTTTTCATATTTCTGCCATTCCTTCCTTTCTTCATATTTCTTCTTCTTCTATTTCAGTAATTTCAGCTGAACCCTGCAAAGTCTTCTACATATTCCCATTCACCCACTTGACTTTCGAACTTTAGACGAATTAAACCAGTGGAAACTTATGCATACATACACACATATATATAAATATATATATGTACATATGTATAACTGATAGACATATGTACGTACATACCCGTACTGTAGAAAATTGTCGAGTTATTGAGTTCTTTCTTGCTGATAAATTTTGAGAAAGCACACCTGTGGTGCACCATAAAGTGTGCTTTTACAAGGTGCTATAAATCCGATTTGGTCTAATCTTTTAATCAAATTTAAGTTGTGAAAAAATGTATATGTATATTATTGCATATTCGATTATGCTACATTTTTTCACGTGGCTGCTTAATGATCAAATAACTAGCATATCAGCAAAAAGCGAAGGTTCGAGAGCGATATCAGCAATGGATTCTTGTCCTTCTTTCTATTGGCACTGAAACTGCCGAGTTAAAAAAAGCGCGGTTATGAGAATGTTTGTGCTGCTACAACAACAACAACGAAATGAATTTTGCTACTACCTCATAACTTTTATTATTATTATTCTTATTTACTAAAAAGGCATTTACAGCACATGCAGTGAAAAAGTATCGAAATTGATCATCTGAAACTGTTGTTTTAAGAGATAAAAGGCCAATATTCAAGCAAAAGTTAAAAAAAGAAAGAAAAAGGTTGCACGATCAGGGTTGGGAATAGGGCACTTAATAATTAAGGGGTTAGGGGTAGTCAGAATTTTCAAAAAATTGGATTCTATTTTTTTGTTGTGCATTTTCTTTAAGTGTAATATCTGAAAAATATTGTTTGAAATGAATCTGACAAACACTTTTCGAGTTATTCAACAATTAACACATGACGCTCGGGCGCTCCGGATATCGATAACAAAACTTTAAATTCGTTTTTCTCAAAACTATGTTTTTTTGAACTGGTGACAACTTAACTTAAAACCCGCTTGGTAGCTTTCAATAAAAATTTATACTGCTTTTGAAAAACATAAAAATCTGGTGTATGATCGATGAACTTTGTTTCAAAAATTTTGATTTTTTAAACAATTTATTGTCGGTTTTTTTTTCTCGAAAATCTGAGAAATATTTCCTGAATCCCCCATATTGTTAATTTTGAAAACAAAGCTTGGATCAGGCACACGATTATCTACTAATAAAGCTAATTTCTCTTTCCCGACTAATTTTCAATGAATCTCCAAGGACTTGTGATGATCACCGCAAGGGACTTCTGGAGAAACGGCCTCCACTCAAACAGCGATAACTTTTACAATTAATATTCTTTTAAGTTTTACTAAAGTCAAGTCGAAATATGATGTATCAATGCTATTTTTTTATTTTTGTAAAATAAAGCTATTGACTAGCAACAAAAAAAATTATTGAAAATCATAATTTTTACGGGCCTCTGACTACTCCTAACCTTAATGCAATTAGCGGATAGTTACCAGATAGATACCTATGAAATGAGACTTTCAGCTGTTAGTCCATAGATGTCGCTAGGAGTATTTTTAAACCTTCCCAAATGTCTTGTTTGTTCGTCTTTTTTGCATCAAATCGTTACGGGTGATGAAAAATGGGTGTATTTCTCCAATTCCAAGCGTAAACGATCGTATGGTCCGCCCGGCCGCAAGCCAAAAGCAACGGCCAAACCAAATCGCTTCGGCTGCAAGGCAATGCTGTGTGTTTTCGGGGATCAGCGTGGTATGATTTGGGACGAGCTATTACAACCAGGTGAAACAGTTGACGGTGCACGCTACCAACGACAATTTACCGATTTGAACAGCGCTATACAGGGAAAACACCCAGAATATGCCGATCGGCGTCACAAAGTAATGTTTCTTGATGATTTTCTTGATGACAATGCACCGCCACATCGAACAAGAGCGACTTGGGAATTGGTGGAGACGTACGATTGGGAACCCCTGGTGCATGCGGCTTACTCACCAGACTAGGCGCCTTCCGATTATCATTTGTTTGCCTCGATGGGCCACGCACTTCCCGAGCAGCGCTTCAATTCTCACGAAGAAGCCAAAAAATGGCTCGATGATTGGCTTGCGGCCAAAGACGGCCAATATTTTTTGGCGCGGCATCCACAAATTGCCTGAGAGATGGGGAAAATGTGTCGCTAGCGATGGTTATTATTTTGAAGATTAAATTTGTAACCATTTTTGTTAATAAACGTTTGAAATTGAAAAAAATGTCTCATTTCATAGGTATCTACCTGGTAAAAGAAAGCTGAAGATTTAGTGATACTGAAACCCTTATTTTAAAGCCATTAAAAAATGTCCTATCCTGTTAAGCGTTATGCGGCGCTTGAGCGCCCGAATTCGTCCAAAAGTGTGATTTTGTTTTGGTTTTTCACTACAATCGAGCGTCGGCTTCAACCTATTCAGCTGATGTTGCTCCAGTTCACATTATTCCTGATTTCAAAACTCTAATTACCAATTCGTAGCATCCATTTTGAGTCAACAGAAGATGTGCTAGAAAATATTCAATAGTGAAAACATTCCCACCTTTTTTATGGCAAACTACGCAAGCATTTTATGAAATTCAATAATTCGAAATGAAGAGGAAAAGTATCAGGTGCCCCTTTAATCAAAGAATTATTACAAATTTTGATAGAGAAAATGTGCTCCTCAAAAAAAGTGCTTCGACGTTTTCTATTAGAAGGTAACAGCATTTTTGTTAAATTTTGGAATAATAGGGTTTTGGGTTTCAAGATCAAACATTTTGTTGCTGACGATGTTGGCTGTTTCGAGCATTAATTATATGAAGTAATAAGATTGGCATAAGATCGCCAGGAAAAATCAAAAAAAAAAAATGCATAAATCAACGTAATTTTTGAGCTGCTTGAAACTTACATTTTATTATGCAAAATATGTACAATGGGCTATAAAACAACATACTTTGATTAAAAAGTGTGAAATTTTAATGAACATTTTTTTTAATTTTTGAATTTGCATATTTTTTAGTATCGCTTTCGTATCGTATTCTGCAAAGAGCTCCCCATCAAACTCAAATTCAGGTTACCGGATCACTGCAGTGTGTTCCAAGCAGAGGTGGCCGCAATCTAAGAAGCAGCTGACTGGCTACTTACTTGCGTAGTAACTGTTAAGAAGGTAAATATTTACTCCGATAGCCAAGCGGCAATTAGGGCCCTAGGCTCTATTATGGTTCACTCGAAACTGGTCAGGGAATGCCTGATCTCTCTTTCGATTGCATCAGAACTTTTCGACAACGGATAATCTGGGTACCTGGTCATAGTGACATTGCTGGAAACTGCGACGCCGACAAGTTCGCCAGACAAGGGACCTGTGAGGTAGTGTGCCCGCGAAAGGAGAATCGGGATTCCCTTGACAACCTGCGTTTTACTCTTGGAAGGATGGGCTTTGCACCAATTCGGCGAGTACTGGGCAAGTACACGAACGTGTAAGGTCGCGAAATCCTTCTGACCACGTTTGGATAGGGGGCGATTCGAGGGATATTCTGAGGATGACAAAATCTCAGCTCTCAAATTTTGTGGGCATTTTCGCGGGGCAGTATCCGAGGGGTATACATGACGTTAGACTCGGAATTCGAGTCCTTTTTGCGTCAGCTGTAGGGAGGATGAGGTGGAATCAGCACCTGCTCCTTAGCTGCCCCGCTCTCGCGGGACTAAGATTTAAGCATCTTGGTTCTTACTTCTTTTCTGCCCCTGATGGTATAGCAGGTCTTGATATCAAAAATCTGATGAACTTCATCAGCAGCATAAAACGGCTAACACAACCGCAATTTAGTCAGTGTGCATAATCCATAAATACTCAACCCGCCCCGCCGCTCTCCTTTTCGTCCTTCCATTTTTTCCTTCACCTCTTCTTCCCTCTTGCAATGGTATCACAAAGGATGAACCAAACTTCTTTCGTCCAAGTGGGCCCACTCTCTGGGTAACCATTACAACCTAACCCAACCTAGTATCGTTTTTGTAGGAGAATGAGCTAAATTTTGATCAAAAAATTATTTATATTTAATAAGAAAGACTGCCTGAACTGTAGCTTGAGCGACTCCTGAAATTCGCGTATCTTGAATGATGCACATATATATTAATAAACAAAAAAAACGGACTCTAACCTAGTATCGCTATGGTCCAAAATGGCCTTCGTCTAGAGATCGTCTTTAATCGCTACCAAATGAATTAGCCTCTACTCTCATGTCTTAATTACGTGTCCTTTTTAAGGTTGAGCGGAAAACAGCGATTCAGCTTATCCAAGAGTTACCTATATGTACACATGCCGTGAGACTCGGAATTGTTTCGAGTCCTTTTTGCGTCAGCTGTATGGAGGATGAGGTGGAATCATCTCAGCACCTGCTACTTAGAAATGTTAAATTTGTTTACTAGAAAGGATATTTCATAGGAAATATATCTTTCATACTCAAATCAATGTATCTTTTAAAGGAATTTAAATATTTATAAAAGGTCTTCTATGAATTATAAGTATAAAATAAAAAAATAAAGTTAATAAATAAAGATAATAAATAAAAAATAAATAAAATTCAAAAATGTGATACCCCGATCGTAGTGTCCTGGAGAGGCGCGATTGCTTGCTTACATTTTTCCTCTTCGACACTGTTACACTCTGCAGACTAGCGGAGCTTCTCATAATATGAAACTCAGAAACTGTTTCTCACTGGTTCAGGCTTTCTCTAAAGGGCAGTAATGTTATTAAATTTACGCAAATGCGTTTTTATGCAAAATACCACAATACTTGTGGCTAAGTTGAGTATGTGAAACTTTGCGTTGTGCATGCATGGCTGCACAAGCGACTGAAAATGCGTCAGTGGTAAAGGAAGAAAATGCAGCAGTTTGCCACAAATCCACAGAGAATTGCTAAGTGTAATTATAGTAAATGTTGGGATCATGGTTATTAGCATGAATGCCTTTTGCAAAGCAGGGGTAGATTTCTGCAGCTGTATGCGCACACAGATGTATTTTTGTATTTTTGTACTAGTTGCAATACTCTGAAACTACTACTGAAGAAATTGCAATTTATATTGCAATATTACCACAATCGCTGTCGGTTGCTTTTGCGTATCAGAAAATAATAACTGTTAGTCAATAACAAGTGGCACCTTTACATTGAAAGCTCAAGTTTCAAAAGGCACTCGGTGTGGCACGAGTGAAATGCACTCACTTTGGATGGCCATAAAAGTG
>JAYXIM010051117.1:0-11561 GCA_037575425.1 Anastrepha fraterculus
AAACAGCTGACTCACGTTTCGTGTTTTGTTTCACTGGCAAACATCTTCAGTTTGGCCTATAATTTAACCATGAATCGTCGTACAAAGGAACAACGCTTGGAAATCATTGAATTTTATTATAAAAATGTGTGTTCTGTTAAGAAAGTTTATCGCGCACTTCTTCCATTTTATGGTCAGTTTAATCGACCCACTGAAGCGGCTATTCGAGCTATTGTGACTAAATTTAGAATCAAATTTACATTATTGGACCAAAACGCTTACGTAGAGTGCGAACCGAAGGAAATATCGCAGCTGTATCGGCCAGTGTTAATGATGACCATCAATTATCGATTCGTCGCCGTTCGCAGCAATTGGGTCTCTGTTACTCAACAACGTGGAAAATTTTGCGAAAGGATTTAGGTGTGAAGCCTTTCAAAATACAGCTGGTGCAAGAATTGAAGAAGAACGACCTACCGCATAGCAGAATTTTTGGTGAATGGGCTCTTGGAAAGTTGACCGAAGATCCACTTTTTTATCGAAAAATTGTGTTCAGCGACGTAGCTCATTTTTGGATCAATGGGTACGTAAATAAGCAGAATTGTCGATTTTGGAGTGAAGATCAGCCAGAAAAACTGCAAGAGCTACCAATGTATCCAGAAAAGGTCACAGTTTGGGGCGGTTTATGGGCTGGAGGTATCATTGGACCGTACTTCTTCAAAGATGCTGATGATATCCAACTTTTTTTGCCCAAAATGCAAGAGCTTGACCTGCATGACATGCGGTTTCAACAAGACGGTGCCACATGCCACACAGCACGCGTAACAATGGACTTGTTGACAGGCGAGTTCGGTGAACATTTTATTTCACGTTCGGGACCTGCCAATTGACCACCCAGATCGTGCGATATAACGCCTTTAGATTATTTTTTGTGGGGCTATGTTAAAGCTCATGTCTATTCAGACAAGCCTCCTTAAATGAAAGCATTGGAAGACAACATTAAAGCATTTATATGTGAGATACCGGCCGAAACATTGGAAAGAGTATGCCAAAATTGAACTAAGCGAATGGACCATTTGAAGCGCAGTCGCGGTCAACATTTGCATCAAATAATCTTCAAACATTAAATTATATGCACTGTACTATCGATTTAAATAAAAATTTCATACATTTTTCTGAATTTTACGTGTATTGTTGTGAAAAGCTTTCCCACTGCTCTTAAAAAAATCACCCTTTACATATATATATATGGTTGGCACAGCATTTATGATGTTTTAAAAGGAATTAACCAGTGAAGAATGAACTTTATTTCCATAAAGATTGATTAAATTATTATTTAATATTTATTTATTATTAATTATTATAAAATACCAATAAATTGCCAGAACTTGTGAATAAGTCCTAGTTTTGTAGCTATTCAATGCAGTGTCTATAAAAGGTGGCGCAAAATTAAGCACCCTGTATATTATTATTATATTATAGTACAATTTGCGCCACTTTGTACGACACTTCCTAAAACCTAAATTTTCACACAAATTTATTGCCCAAAAAAATTTCACCTCGCGTAACAGAAAATAAAAAATATTCAGAGCGTAAAAATACCTTCTTTTCCAACTATTCCTCTTATAGTTTTACAATTTCAAAAAAAAAAAGAAACCAACTGCTTTCTATTTTCAATTTTCAATTCCATCCGTTATCTTGTCTACTTACTACCGACCATAATTCAGGAAGCAGCACTTCCGTTTCTCAGTTAGTTACGGCCATAAGCAACGGAAATAGCTTTATCTTCCTTTTGGCCGGGAACGAGGAAGCAACGTGGCAAAGCGTCAATATTGGCTTGGCAAATCGTCAATATTGGCTTGGCAAAGCAGTTGCATTGCCGTGAGGATTGACTGCCAATAATGTGTATGGATGTCCTTGACCCGATGTTTGTATGCATTAGAGAAGTTGTTAACACCAAATTGTTACTAGTTGCACACTCAATTAGTTATACAGCTGAATATAATATACGATTTGCATTTCAAGTGACTGACTTAAGTACTTTAATGGAACAAAAGCCTATAAATATGTGTTTGTATGTTTGGATGTTATTTGTATGCAAATAAAAACGTCAGGTGGCTTATTAAAACAAACACTTTTTCATTATTCAATATATAATAAAGGGTGTTTTTTTAGAGGTTAGGTTTTCAAGATGAAATAAAACGTATATAATTTAATGTTATGGCCAAGAATTTGGCTTTATTATAAAGATAAGGGTTTGCCATTATGTTTTAAAAATGATACCCATTCAACCAAAAGTGAGCTTCATCGCTGAACAAAATTTTCTTCGATGCGTCGCGCGAACCGAACCATTATTTTCGTAATAAATTTGCACGATTTGCAAACGTTGTTCAGGTGTAAGTATATTCAGTATGAAATGGCAAACCAAACTGAGCATAAATCAAGTGACAGCTGTCAAAAAGACCATCTACGAAAAAAGTAGTGCCAACTTGAAAACCTAACCTCTAAAAAAAACACCCTATGTTTACATTGCTGTAGTGCTGAGGGCCAGCCTGTATTATCAGCCACCCTTTGTAGGTAAAGAGTTCTGAGTTCTGAATGAGATTCTTCTTAAAATCTTTTGGAAGTAATCTCGAATTATAGGCTCCTTCTTATTCTTCTTGATTGGCGCGATAACCGCTTACGCGATTGTGGCCGATTTTAACAAAGCGCGCCAGTTGTTTCTTTCGCACACCTTCCTCATCCTCTGCTACCCCCAGCTGATGCCGCAACGAATACTTTCAGAGCCGGAGGGTTTGCGTCCATTCGGACTACATGACCCAACCAACGAAGCCGCTATGTCGTCGTTAAGCTCATACAGCTCATACAGCGAGAATACTAGCAAACAAATTTTAACACTTCTCTAAAATTTCATTTAACTTTCATTATATTCTTTATTATCCGCCTACACCGCATTCGACAACAGTTCCATGCTCTTAACAATCTGGCTTGAAACAATGAAATATGTGTTTCGTTTGAGTCTAAAAAGAAAAAAATCTAAAAAGCAATTTCTCTTCCAACCCACCCTGACACACATTGTTTCATTATGTCGCACTGCTTTAAGTGCAGCTGCACTCAGAACAGCAGTGCTGCTGTCTGAGCAAAGAAAGCAAAGCAAGCAAATAAAGCGACAGCCGGCATGTGGTAGCGACACGCCAAGTCAATTCTGCGGCAGCACAAATAGCCAGCACCTTTGCCTTATTCTGCTGTTTATGCAAAAATTGTGCTTTTGCCACGCTTGTCGACCAAAACTCTCGGCATACACCAATTCCCATTTGTACTCGAAAAAATGTAAGTGCACGCGACGACGCGCTTGGGTACAAAAAACAAAAAAAAAAAACGAAGCAGAGTTCTCGCGTGACTATAAACAGAAATGAATACGCACATAGGTAAGAGCAAAACTTCAACACAGACATCAAAGTTACTAAACAAACAAAATTTGCAAGTTTACGAAGGACAAACTGCCTGCAATAGTACATATCAAGCAAACGTTGGCCTATGAGCAACAAAAAACATTCAAGTAATAGGCACATTTAGAAGGCACAAAGCCAGCACAGACCACTCGCATTTGAGGCAGATTCTTTGACATACATCCATACATAGATAAATAAAAGAAGTATAAATTATGACTTCAGAAAGTAGGGGAAAAAATTAAATTCTGTCAGCTGTCACTTAATGATTTACACACATGAAAGAGGCGCAAGAGCATGAAGCGAGTGTAGTGAAGTATGGAAAGTACTTCGATGTATGTATGTAAGCCTGTATGTATGTATATATTGTATGTACGCCAAAGTAGAAAAGTTGCAAATACGCTGTGCTAAGTATAATTTGTAATTAGCAACTGCCATGCAAATTGTTCGCACGCTTCATTTGCATTCAATTACATTTGTTTAGCGAAAATGATATGACGAATATGAAAGTGAATAGAGGAAGAATGAGTCGCAAATGGCTAGCCAAGTCTGCAATTGAAATTATGATGACACATAGCGTAATTGGATCTCATCTACATTTGAATTTTTCGGCGATAAAAAGAAAAAATTGTATAAAATCAGCATAAAAATATTAGACGCGAGAGAGCAGCAAATTAATGCAAATTAATGCAAAGGTAACAAAAACTGCAGGTAACCAAAAAAAAAAAAGGTTTCAAAAGTTTCATTAAAAGTTATTATTTAGGCACCATGCGTTGCAAGGTGGAATAGATTCGAATGTATTGTATGTAACTACTAGGTGGCGCAAAATTATTCATCTAATTTTGTTTTTGAATAACTTGGAAAAAATAAAAATAATAAATAAACACGTCCCATTGCTAGTCTGTTTGTATGCATGTTGCAGCAGTCTAATTTACAAATATTAAATATGATTGACGTACGACGCCATTTTCAAAAATTTCAGAAATTTTGCCCCACCTTGCAGTTGGGCATACTGTAAGCGTACTAGGAAGTATGTGCATAGAAGTAAGCAAAGTGATTCTATGTCTGACAACAATTACGCAAGAATGTCAATTGGGAAGCCAAGTGCTAGGTGCTATCGCTGTAAGCTGCCTTCATACATTTGCAAAGCTGACCGTATCACCTGGAAATTTTTTTTTAGTGAAGAATTTTTAGTAGGGCAGAGTATTCTAAAAATGTTTTACGTATTCAAATAATAAAATGCAATTTAGAATAACCTAAAACGATTAAGTTAAAATGATGTCATATGTATCTGTACGTCAATAGCAAAAAAATAACTTTATTGCACAGTGTAAATGTTTTATTTTCTCAAATGACAGTTTACTCACCATATTACACTAATTTTTTAGTATGTGTTAAGGTATGAGAAAACCGTTAATCATAAAAAAATATAGTTTTGTTGCATAGTGTAACTGTTTCAAATACTCAAATAAATAATCGCAGTCTAAATTAAGGTCAAATACTTAAGCCAAAATTATGAGCAATCTGTCAATATTAAAAAAAATAATAATATTGTTGCACAGTGTAAAAGTTTTAGGAACTCAAATAACAAATTACAGTTCAAAACATGTTAAACTAATTAAGTTAAAATTATGAGAAATCCGTCAATATTAAAAAATAATAATTTTGTTGCACACTGTAACTGTTTTAGGTACTGAAATGACAAGTTACACTCAACAGTGCACTAAAATAATGAAGATAAAAGTGTGAGAAATCCTTCAATATTAGAATTAAGTAATTTTGTTGCACAGTGTAAATGTTTGAGGTACTTAAATTGCAAGTTAAAGTCGATAAGATAATTTAGGTTAAGCTATAAGAAATTAGACAATATTAAAAAAAGAAATTGTTTGTTGCACAGTGTAGTTTTTGGAAGAACTTAAATAACAGGTTACACTCTACCATATACTAACTTAATTAAGTTTGAATTATGTATGAGAAATCCGCCAATAAATTAAAAAAAGTAATTTTGTTGCACAGTGTAAAAATTTTAGGAACTCAAGGCAAACTACGCTCTACAGTGCACTAAAATATTTTAAGTTAAAATTATTAGAAATCAGTCAATATTAAAACAAAAAACAATTTTGTTGCATAGTGCAACTGTTTTAGGTACTCCAGTGACAAGCTACGCGTTATCATACACTAACATAATTAAGTTAAAATTATGAAAAATCTGTGACTAAAAAAAATTGTTTTACAGTGCAACTGTTTTAGATACTCAAATAGTAAATTACAGTATAAAGCGCGCTAAAATAATTAAGTTAAAATTAGGAGAAATCCGTTGATATAAAAAAAAATTGTTGCATAGTGTAACTGTTCTAGGTACTCCAATGAAAGTTACACTCTACCATACACTAAAATATTTAAGTAAAAATAATGAGAACAAAGAGATGAAAATCCTTTAACATTTAGACTTTGAAATTTTTGACACAAATTTTTTATTCATCAAATTCTTCAGTTTTCTGCTAACAAAAATTTCCAGTATCCATAAGAAATTGAAAATAAAGTTCTTAGCTATCTATTCTCGGTTGTTTGACGACACCCATTTAACGACTCTGGGTCAAGTGGCTGTGCGCGGTAGCATTGAAAATGTTGAATAGGTGTTGCCAAAGCAAAGAAGGCATGTTGCTACATGCATACATACACCAACACCTACCTACGAGTGCAAGCACATGTGCGAGAAAAAAAACTATTTCGAGTGCAAGTGAAGAAGCTCAAAAAGTTGTACACATACACATGCATAGGTGTGTAAGTGAATGCATTAATAAGTAGTTTTCTTTCTGGGAACATTTTTATAGAACTTAGCAAACACTTAAAGATTGCCACACATTTAGCAGCTAATGAATTCAATTTCTATGCATTTTGTTCATTGCGGTACCACCACGTGCTAATGCGGTGCGTTGCCACAAGTCTTTGGCGCAATCCAAGTGCACGCGCACCCAGCGGCAGCGTCTATTTTAAATTTGCTGCGGTTTTCGTGCACCACGCCAAGGCGGCTAGTTGTTGCAGCAACGCGCTGCGGCAGTTGGCAGTTGGTAAAGACACACTTACACATACACACGCACACCTATGGTGATTTCATGCCACACTAATTGCATTATACCACAAATAATAATTTTTTTGTTTTTGTTTTGCTTTTATGCAATGCTTATTATACAAATTATTTGTTTCTTGTACGCTTGGCTTTACCTTTGTTTTACGCCTTCCTGTCTGTTGTAGCTTCTTGTCTGATTTGGTTGAATAAACAAATTACGTCGTTGAGCGTATACAAATTTAAGTAGTAGACTCAGCGCAAAATTATTCTATTATCACTCACATAAACCACAATTTTTTCCCCAACACTTTTTCTATCTAAAATATTTCTTCAATTTAGTTTAGGCAACATTTTAAATTTTCCACCACTTTTTAACTATTTTATATATAAATATATGCACTTGCATTTACTTATTTCCTCTATTTTATTTTGGTAAAATACAAATCACGTTCACTTTTAATTTCACTTTCAGCGC
Source organism: Anastrepha fraterculus (assembly GCA_037575425.1). NCBI lineage: Eukaryota > Metazoa > Arthropoda > Insecta > Diptera > Tephritidae > Anastrepha > Anastrepha fraterculus. The sequence continues at coordinate 6,971 of JAYXIM010051117.1, forward strand.
CGTGCGAACCCATTGCGTTCGCGTCACATCGCAAGCAACGAATGAATTTTATCGTGTAGCCTATAAGGCTCTCCTCCATACCGGTGAGGTGGCGGTAAGTGGGGGAGGGCATGAGATGGAGTTGCTCTGCCATTGCTCGCTGGTCGCCATTTGGTCTACAGAATCTCCGGCAAGTGCTTGATTTCAGGATTTCATTAATAGCTACCATGTAGCCGAAGCTGTGCCACAGGGTTGCCAATGCATATTTTTTATGTAAGAGGCAGAATATTTTTGAAGCTGATTTATATTGGAAATTAGAATTAGGTTGAAAAGTTGATTTAGAGAGGAAATGGGTTTTACGTTGAAAAGAGAAATGTAATAAATTGTTGAGACAGTTTTAAAACGAAACGACAGCGTCCTGCATTCCTTAGCACTTGGAACAAAAAACTACGCCGGTTGGTGAGAAATTTAAGCTTTGTTTGGCATAGTTTTGATACATGTAATTATGCGAAGGTGGTGAGATTCTTATTGCGGCTAAAAACTCAAATTAAATAAAAATTTTGAAAATTTTGAAAAACTTTTTACACATCCGTCAAGAAAAAATAACACGCGCACCCGTTGCGACTATAAATTTTTATATGAAATTTTAACCAATTTTTAATAAAAAATTTCACACGTTGAGATTATAAATTTTGACATTTAATTTTAACTAATTTTTATTAAAAATGTTATTCAATCTTCAATAAAAACTATATGAATCCAACTTTTAAGCTTTGTACGAGATTCAGAAAAATGCATAACATTTTTATCCAAATCTCCAGCTTCTTAAAGAATTTCAAGTATTTTTAGGAAATTTTCGAGCTTGCATTTTGAAAGCTTATTATATTTTAGTAAGAGTATAGTTTAGTAAAGAGCGAATTTTGTGTTGCTAAAAAATCAGGTTGATTTGAATTTGATTGAATTTTAATATAGTTGATTATAATTTTAATACAGGCAATTGAAGTTTCAAGTGCCTCAAAATCGCGCAGATTTTTAAAAAATTGTTTTCTCACGGTGTTGAACTTTTCCACAGAATTAAAGAAAAGGTGTTTTTTTTATTAAATTTTTTTTTAAATATATTTTTTATATGGAATTTCTTCCGCAATTCCTCCAAGGAAAACCAAATTGAAATCATCGCGATTTTCGATTTTTGCAAACTTTAACTTCACGTTTTACGATTTAGGCACTTAAAATTTTTTTTATCACTTTTAAGGTCACCTACTTAAACTTACTAAATAAGTTGATCAACAATTCCTAGCATTAAAATGACCTTTAACACTATTTCCTATTATTTGATGTTCATGCACGGAAATTCGAACCTACGCTCTCCCGAATGACGACCGCCCAAGAAGCTATTAAGTAATCAAATAAATTGATGAGAATATCAAGCCTTGTAGAACATCCATCACCCGACACACCCGTTAAGATATACATGGACGGATCCAAAGTCGTGGGTCAGGGTTATATTGCGAAGAGCTTTTTATCAGTGAATCCTTCAAACTACCGAATCACTTGAGGGTTTTTCAAGCAGAAATAAATGCTATTCTTGAAGCCTTAAGATGGTTAGAGATAAACAGAATATCATTAAAAGATATCTGCACTCTATCAGACACCCAAGCTGCCCTACGGTATCTGGGTACATTCCAAATAACATCAAGGAGTGTGTTACAATGTCGGCAATCTCTTAATGGGATGGCTAAACAGTATCTTGCTATCTTATGCTGGATTCCAGGTCTCAGAGATATATCAAGGAAATGTAGGGCTGACCAACTTGCAAGAGAAGGTACCTGTATGCCAAGCAAAAATAATTTTATGAGAGTACCTCTCGCAACTTGTAAGTAAGAAACTTATGGACGCACTAATCAATTCAGTAAATCAAAGAGGGATTAGTGCCAATACCTGTGAAATAGCTAGGCAAAGGTGGCCAAGGCTAAGCTTACGTCTACCTAATAATATTTTAAAATTGAGTAGATTTCAAATAAGTATCTTAGTAGGGGCCCCCTTTGACATTGTCTCATAACAGTCTCCGACTGTCACTCAAAGCGAGCGGTTGCCTTTCTTTCGTGTGCTCTGTGCTCTCTAGCCATTTCAGGTGTAATCCACGTGCTTTGCCAATACTGTGTTTGTATCACTGCATATTAATTTCATTTACCAAGTGTAATAAATTAAACTTTAAAGCCAATCGTTTCCAGTTATTGTGCAACTATGGCCCCCGGGCCCCCCTCCCATGGGACTCTAGGGACTAATCGGTTTGCAATGCTGGCCGATAGTTCCAAAATAAAAAAGAAAAAACAAAAACAAAACAAACAGAAAATAGACATTACTGATATCTTTGACTTCCCAACTTTACCAACAGTAATAAAAAATACTAGTGACCCCAAATACATTACTATTGAGTCGACCGAGCAAAATAAACCAATTTCACAATTTTCCTGCTTTGCTGTACATAAAGCCATATGTGCAGTCAGTAGCGAAATCAATACAGTGAGTGAGCTTCGTGATGGTAAGATTTTGTTGCTAGTGAAGAATAAAAAAATAGCGGAACGCTTCATTGCTTTAAAACAACTCCCGGGTATTTGTAGCATAAAAGCCAAATATCATGATAATTTGAACTTCACCAAAGGTACAGTGTTTGCCCCTTTCTTGAACAACGTCAGTGAAACTGAAATCGTGAGTGAGCTAGGTTCACAAGGCGTAGTCGCTGCCTACAAGTTTCAGAGGAAAAATGAAAGTAACCAACCTACTCCAACCGGAGTTGTGTTGCTAACATTTGACCTATACCATTTACCTGGACAACTCGATATCGCCTGGCGCAAGGTAAACGTCAGACAATACATACCCAATCCCATGCGCTGCAAAAATTGTCAGTTGCTTGGGCATACCATCAAACATTGTAAAGGCAAAGCTGCTTGCAATAATTGCAATCTCCCCCCCCACAACCCCAAAACATGCACACGTACTCTTTGCGCTAACTGCTTTGCAGATCACCCAGCCTCTTCAAACAAATGCCCTAAGTACAACCAAGCTAAGCAAATACAAACGATAAAAACAACAAAAAAATGCACTATGCGCGAAGCAATCAAAATATATAATTCAACAGTTTCCCTGCCTGAAAATGCCCCTTCCTTTGCATCCACTCTCTCTCGCTCCACAAACAAGCAAAATATACCAGAAACCCAACACGATAACCCACCTCTAAATGACACATCTACCAACTATTCATCTACTTGCTCAAACTCTCCCAACAATCAAGAACCATCTGAAAATAATACTCAATCTCACACTATCACACCCACTACAATAATCAATGAATCAACCACTCCAATTCCCGACTCTTATTCCAACACTCTCAGCACGCCTGTGTACTCTGACATGCACGAACAGAGCTATTACGCTCTCACGCAACACCATCACACTCACTTTCACTCACTCAACAACACTAGCTTTGATTCATACTCAAACTCAGCTACAGATCTCTCTATTGATCTCCCAAGCAACAGCAACAAAAATCGAATAACTTCCTATTCTGATAACTTCTCTCTTCCGCATACGAATGATACAGTAATGACACACGGTGACTTCGCCGGAATGTCATCTGATGATGATTAACTAAACAAACCAACTAAGAATACGTATAAACATTAACAGCACAAAAACGCACAAAATATCAAATTCAAACTATTTCTTCCAATTTACTATATTAACAAATTATGTTCTCAATTTTACAGTGGAACATGAATGGTTTTTATAATAACTACCATGAGCTTGAGCTCTTGGTGCAGTCCCTATCCCCTTCAATAATCCTACTCAATGAAACCCATTTAGCTTACAACGTTAACGCTTTCCACACCAAACGCTATTCTAGCATATTCCACAACTTGCCTTTAATAACTTCAAGTAAGCAAGGCGTTGCAATATTGATTAAAAAAAGCTTACAATTTAAGAGAATCGCCATTCAATCTGCAATATCAGCAATTGGTATTGAAATTGACTTAAATTTTAAATTAAATATAATATGTGCTTATATACCTCCCACACAAAGCTTCTCAAATGCTGATATCCTACACTTGCTGCAACAAGTCACAGCCCCCGTCATCCTTGCAGGTGATCTAAATGCATGGAGTCCATTATGGGGATCTCCATTGACAAACAATAGAGGAAAACACCTTGAAGATGCTTTGATAACATCGGATCTTGTATGCCTCAACAACGGCAGTGCAACACACTTTTCAACCCATGGTACGTTTTCGCATCTCGACCTCACCCTCTGTTCGGCATCTCTTGTCCCACTTTGCACATGGAGTACGTTAAATGACTTGCATGGCAGCGATCACTACCCGATTGTCTGCAAAGTAAACATGCAACTTCGTTCCAAATTTAAACCAAAATGCATCTATAAAACTGACTATGCCGACTGGAGCAAATTTTCAGATTTATGTGAAAAGGCGAATACCAATATTCCGGCTTCTGTCAACACGAATAGAGAAGCAGCGCTCATACAAAAAATAATTCGCTCCGCAGCAAATCTGTCTGTTCCGCGCACCAACAGTGTGAAGCCCTCTAGAAATGTACC